>JAGXCT010031900.1:9569-26160 GCA_022495035.1 Philopotamus ludificatus
AAAAATCTGTAACTTCTTTTCCATTTGAGCTAGACTTATGAAATTTAGAATACATTTAGGTGAAGATTTATTCTTCCATATCAAATAATAAAAAATATATAAATAAAAACTATGACAATTTTACAATTTGTTAATAGATAAAAAATACAATATTTCATGATACATAAAAAAGTTGTTTATTAAACTAAAACTAATAAATTTAAAACTTCTTCATCCATACCTTAGTTTGAAATGAACAATAAATGAACCTAATTGCTATATATATTTATTTATTAATAAATATAAACATAGATAGAATCGGCTTTATTATAGAACGTATAATAATAATGTGCTATTAAAAATCGTAAGATACTCACAGTTAAATTTGATGATCCGAAAATGTGTTACTAGCTTGTTTTTGTCCATATGTGATTAAAATGGAATTACTCAAAAATTACATCAAAGTGGCTTTGTTTTTATTACCTTTTTTCTAAATTTTTTGGATAGATTTTTAGAAAATATATGATACACCCTTTAATATGGTATATATAACATTAATAGGCAAATAAAAACTGTGAAGATATACAGTAAACCCTCCTATAACGTACACTCCTATAACATGTCCCCCTATAACGTTTGCGGCGGTTTTTTCCTATTACGTAATTTTTTTAAATCGTTAATTAGAATTATCATAAAAATATTTAACTAAGATAACTAATAAAATGTCGCGTTGATCTTCCCTGCCCGCAAGTTGCGGGAAGATTATGTCAGCCAAAATACGAAAGGATATCGCTCATCGCGCGAGTCAAGCCATTTGCACTGGTTAGCGCGTAAAAATGTAAAAAAAAAGAATAATGAAAATTTCTAATTGAAAAACCATAACCCCCTATAACGTGGTACCCATCTTGACATTATAAGGGTTTACTGTTTTTGATTGAATTTGATATTACGATAATATTTCAATTGCATATTTTGATAATGGTTAACTTTAGAACCTTATATGTGACTATAAAGTCAGCCATCCTATAGCGTTTCTTCTAAATCGCTTCTTTTTACAAAATTCTTTGTCAACCAAAGATCATTGACCTTTATTTCGCTTGACTAAATTGACCTTAAAAATATTAGAATTTTGTAGAGAACAGCGATTTACAGGAAACGTTATAGGAGGGTTGACTGTATCGCCAAAGTACACTAAAATTAAAGTACAGTTATAACCCCACACTAACACTAAAATCGGGACCGTGTTAGTTGGGATAGTGTCAAAATGAATAGTCGACCTTGTATGTATTCGTCGCAATGCAACGGCGTGAATGCGACCGTTCAAGTTGGGGGTTGGCGGCGAATATTTCAACTCAGCGTGTAATTCGGGATAGTGTAATTGGGGGGTCCACTGTACACTAAAAATTAAAAAAAAAAACAGTGACAATATTCAATGTTTTATCTATCATTTGCCTTTTTTTTATTCTGAAATCGAATTTTCGTAAAAAGTATTTTTGGCAGTAGAATTCAAGATTTATCTCATAGTGCGGCGGCCCGAAACCAACGGCTCTGGTCGATGGGGTATATTTCGTATGAAATGTATATATGAAAATATACCCCAGTCAAGATATTGATAACGATATTTTGACATTCTTTTTAGAAATGGATTTATCTAAGAATAAAAATAGTTACTCATGATATGCTTCATAATTTGGATATTTTTACTAATCAATATGAGGCGTAAGTGACGTATGAACTCGAGGATGTTCCGCTGCGGCTGAGTCACGCTTCCGGCTCGTCGTATGTGGTTTCACCACTTGCATAGGGCGATGTTTTTTCTCGCTCGTATTCGGTACGGAGCGATTAAAAACATCGCGTCCGTGCAGTTGCGGACAATGATGTCAATGATTATTTATATTTATTCTTTAGACTGTTTTAGACAATTACAAAAAGTTTGGCACATGTAATGTTTGTATTTTTAAAAAATGGGACCCCAAATAGACCCCATCGGCACGGCTAGGTTAAAGTATCGAATTGCCGTATTCAATACTTCAATTTCTAAACGATTTCCAGGTATCGATTCGCGTTTATCATCAACGATGTGGAATGCGTCTGATGATTCACTCGACCGGGCAACAGGTGCTCGTTACCAGAATCATAAGCATCACTCGAAAAAATAACGTTAGCCGGTATTGTGTGAAAATGATAATAAATGAACTTTGATTACATACACACTCGTATTGGAACGCACAGTTATTTCTAATGTGTTAATTAACACTGATGACTCTCGTGATTTTTTAAACGAGCCGCTGCAATCTCTCAAATGCCATTTTTGGCGATGTCTTGTGATACCTTCGCCAGTTTTATTTGATACCTGTTCGATTATTATTATTTTTTTTGCATTAAAAATGATAATTAACGCCTTTGCGGAGGAAAATAATGGAAAAATCCATTAATACTTTAGATTGAATAATTCGGTACACTTCCCGTACTTTGTGCAAAAATTTTCGGTTAAAAAAATAAATTTGCCACGTCACGATTGTACCATTCAGCATCCTTTTATACAAATTTAATTTAATATATAATAAAAAAATGGTAATCTATCATCTGTCCTTGTGTGGCGCATCGTTAATGAATACATATATATATTTTTTCCGTGAATTTTTTGAACGAACCGAAAGGTCATACTGCATACCGAATTAAATGCGTTCGGTATTAATTGGGCATAGGCTCAATTGGGTCCCGGGTCACTTTATTTTTTTTTTTTGTCGTCTCTATGCTCAAAAATATATTTCGGAATTAATGGATCGTATCGTTTACGTTGTTGTCCACAATTTATTTCTCGTTTAATTTTCGTTAAATTTATGTCCCGTGTAAACGACCGTTCGTTTTGCTAAGCCTCGTTTCCCTGAAAGTGGGGAGATTTTTTTTTCTTTGCGCGCGGAGGAAATTTTCTCCTTTGTGTGAAAACACTTAGGCGTTTCGTTTCGTTGCCAAGAATAAGTGTGGGGATATAATTCACGTCCACTTAAATTTATTGTTGCGTTTAAATATTATTGCAGACTTTAAAAAAGGTTTTGAATCGCTTGATTACACTATCAGCGTCGCGGATGTGATGAATGAATCTGCGAATCGAGATGTTTGCGTTCTTAAAATTTAACTTGTACGCGTTCCTTGGGAAATTTTCAGTTTTTCCGCGTCTTTTCGTTGATATTTATTATTTTATCTCAAAGCGCTTCGTGTTATCATATCGATTAAAAAGAGAAGGGTAGAGAATAGCGCGTATCGTGCGTATTCATTTAAATTAAATGTAATTAAATTATTTGTCGTATTTTTTTATTAGCAGATCTATTCAATAAAAGTATTAAAGTCTGCGATTAAGACTTTGCCGAGGGTTTTATTTGACATCCTGACAAATCTTCTTTTCAGATCTTATGCTAAAACACAGGAATAAAAATTCAATAATTCTTAACTAAATCCTGTACGGATTCTTTACTCCCTGTTTAGGTCAGTAAAGGCATCTCGATTTATCCGAAGTTCAGACGCCCTAAACGACCACATAACCCCTATTTGAATAAATTGAAGCATCCAAAGCATCCTTTATTAACACTCTATGAACCGTTCACGCCAAAAGGCGTGATTTTGTAGCCAAGCGTCATGAGCCGTTCACGCCTTTTGGCGTGAGAGCCATATTGGCATTTTTTTTTTCTGAAAACGATGCACAATGTAATTCTACTATTTGACCACAGATGAATACACGTGCATATTAGTTTGGATTAGGCTAGGTTTGATGTAAAACCTTACGGCTCATAAAGTGTTAATTCCCTCTCGACTTTTTTTTGAATAAATCAATCTTTAATCTCTCCTAATATAATCCTAATCCTTCGCCTAAATTTTCCTTTCTAAAATCAATCATGAGCAATCGATCTTCTGACAAATTCATAAGTCGCTACTTAATTATATATAAAGATAAATATAAAAATTAACTATACGTAAATAAATAAAGGAAAATAATAAATGCCAACCTAATACCTCTGTCGAATGATGATGTATATTGTCTTCTTATTCCATCAAGATTCCTAATTTTCTAAAATCTTAAAATAAACTGTTCCCCATCTTGGATTGATACTACATTCAAGCTCCATCCGATGTATGAGATAAACCGAAAAGTAATGTCATTTTTTTGTTAGACTTTTTACATCAGTTTATCACTTACTGCTGTTGAAAAAACACGTAATTTTTTTATCACGTTGAAGCTTTATTTGTAGTTTACAGTTTTATTTTTTTCAAATGTCAAGGTTAGAGAATTTAACAATAAACTAAAATTAGGAAACTGAACTTACTGCTCCAAGTCGCAGCGCAACACTACGCTTAGTGACGCCCCCCCCCCCCGCCCCGTTGCCGGCCCGCATCCATCCAATACAGGATGCTGGTAGCGCTGACAATCAGACAGCGCTCTTACTGCAACATGTCAACACAGCTTAGCTTTGGAAGTACCACAGTATCCACCTTATTCACTAGATATTGCGCCTTCAGATTATCACCTTTTTAAATTTAGAAATTTTAATTCAATAGATGACGTAAAAGATTATTTGGATTCATTTTTTGATAAAAAGCCTTAACAATTTTATAAGAGAAGAAAAATTGTCATTACTTTCCGGTTTACCTTATAATTATTTTAGACGTTGTCATTCATTGTGATAACGTTAATCCATCTGAGCATTCTCATCTCCGTGGTATAAACCTTTCATTCTTGCCTCTTTGTCATCTCTGCTGAACCGAATATTTTGTTCCAATGAAGTAGGCAACACAGTGTCGCCGTTGCCCTCAGATTTGCTTACATGTGTTTGCAACTTATTAACCACTTCTGTGGTCAACCTCTTGGAAAAAAGTGGGTAATTGTTCTCGAAGATCAAATTACGACAGGTGTCACTCAACGCGCAAGATGTTCTCTAGACTGGTGGGGAATGAACCCGAGCTGGATTCGCAATCACTATAAAAAGTTTCGTGTACGATGTGCCCGAATCCAGTTCGGGCAAATCACTGTGTCAGCAAAATACCTACCCGAATTGTATTCGGGCAAATCACACAAGGGGTTAAATAAAACTTGTTTTAAATATAATTCAGAAAACTCTTTTGCATATTTATTTATATTATATATAAATAATATCATATGCATTGGATGTCTAGAGTTGTTTGAGTTGTTATCGCACGAGGTATTATCTTACACTCAATTGTCTTTTTGCATCGGTGTCGTTTTTTTTATCTGACGTTGAACGATTACAAGTTCCATTTTCAATATTGCACTATCACTTATTTGCAGAACTTTCGCATTATCACTTCTCTCGCGAGAGAATGCCACATTTCGAGTTGTTTATTTAAATGGTTCTGGCAATTTGCCAGCGGATTATCTTCACTTCATCAACATTAGGCCCGCTACCTCCGGAGTGACCCCACCGTCCAATTACCCGTATTATTGCGTACCTAAACACAGTAATCGCATATCCAGTATTTCGTGATAATACACAGGTATTTCCTCATCGACCGCCGTCCATTATCCGTATAATATTTGCCGGCTCTCGCGGTAATACAATTATTATCCAATTTCGGCGCCTATCGCGTGATTGGAACAACGATTCAAATTACAAGGTCCGCCGTTAATGAATAGCAAAACGCTTCGGACCCTAGGTTTTTCGTAAAATGCCTCTATTATCCTGTAGCGGTACATGCCGCGCAAAACGACGCTCGCTAAATTATGCAAAGCGTCGAAAACCTTGAGATACTCGATACCCGCCCACTCGCTAATCGAGTATCGGCATTCGGATCCAGAGACATCGACGGTGCCGAGTCATTTTTCACCATTTGACAGGTGAACTGTCGTGTCAATCTCCTGCTCTGCTACTTTGCGCCTCCCACCCGGGTATACAGATAAGTATCGATGCCTTCCGAGGGCCTCGGATTGACGTCATGGTAAATTTGACGCAATGAAACGACGCGAGATTGATTTCGAGCAAATCGCATACGAAATATCATGCGGGTATTGTGTGCGTGCGGCTTTGCGTTGAGCGTACGTCGGAATTCAGTACACGCACAGATATACCCCACGCCCCATCTCTCCCCCCCTCACCCTCGTTACCACCGCAAAGTCTTTGGCATTAACCGCTCGGCGCTCAATTCGATTCTAATCATTGCGACCATGTCAATGTATCCAGACCGCGTGGGTCAAACTTCTCCCCATGTTCCCATCTCCGGATACGGGGACTGTTTAATGAAAATAGTAATTCCAATTGGAGACCCACATCATCCGCCTGTTTCCGCCTGGCCGCCCAATTGACAACGCACTAATGATTACTTCCAGTCTCCCAGTTAGTTGTCCCAGTAGATGTCCGTGTCCGCTGCGGGCCATGGGTAACACGATTTTGTGTCAATGGCATCGAACGGAGAGATGGGAGGGACCGTTTTGGTATTTGTCCCCTTTGATGTCGGCACCGGTACCCTCGATAATACCTTCCTACTCAAAGGTACGAATAATTTAAATGATAATTAAGCGAGTGGAAAACTGGACTGGATAAAATAATCTGTAATTTCCATATTCGTAGACGTGCGACCGGCGATGCTCGGTAAAATATTGTGCGATTTCATATCTGTGAAGATATAATGAAGGTCTTTGTGAGATCAGTGCTGGGTCCAGAGATGCAGCATCATCAACAGCAATCTTTATTTGATACTCTCAATACAAACGTTGATTTTTATTCAAAATAATACAAAAAAACAACGATATATCGTTGATCAGCGTCAAAGGGTTAATATAACATGTTTTTGTAAAATAGTTTCATCTTCAACATCACTAGTACAATACTCTCTGCTATAACATAGCTTTCTATAGCGAGTTTGATAGTACCTTCCTTCTAGAGCGTAAATTTTCAATTTACCAAACAAAAAAAACCGCTTTTTTATGGGTGCCTAGACTTCTATAACGCGGGTTTCTATAACGTAGTCCCGATTTTTACGTTATATGAGGGCTCATTGTAATAAGAATATTTTTATTTTACAAATAATAGACGATTGTTTATTAACCCTTGGGCTCCCGAGATGTTGTTCGCTATATAGAAACGATATATCGTATTTCGGTAGCAAAGGGTTGAAATAATACTTATTGCCTATAAGATTTGCTATATTTTTTTTTGGTTTGCCTTTTTTTCATCCGTATCTTCTAAAGTCCTACTAACAATAGTTTATTTTCGGCGTTCTACTTTTAGCCTTCCAATATTGTTCTTTGTTCTTTAAGGGCTGGAATACTTCAAGATCTTTCAACTCAGCCTAGTTGCGATTATTTCCGGGGTGGTTTTTGACGTCTTCCAGAAGCTCTCGTTCGTAATAAAGAAGTTAAATCTCGACTAATCATGATAAGTCGAAATAGTTTCCTTTTTTTATATAGATAGATAAATGATTCTTCTTTTTTTCTTTGTAAATGTATGTATCTAAGGACATATGACGTTGTCTTTAAAATAATCGATCCACTTACTTTAAAGAAATGATCTTCTTGAAAATAAACTTTCAGTTGCTTTGCTATACTTCTCTAGGTCTTATTTTAAGTTTTATACATAAGATCAACAAATTCTTGATTATCCTTAATAATTCTATTCTTACATCCTGTCTGCTACCGGGTGATTCGGAAGTTATACTTTAAACCAGTGATTCGAACCGTTATCTTTACGTTTCGCTTTTCTTTCCGGTTCAATTAAAAAATATATCGGTTCAGTTCCGGTTTCCGAAAAAATAACTCTTAAAATAATCTTCAGTTCCGAATGATTATTTTTTATTTGAATCAATTTTTTTACCATGTAGCAAACCGAAATATTCGCAAATTTTTTTCGGTTTAGCTCCGGTTTTAGTTCCGATAAAATAAACGGGATTATTCGGTTTTCCATTAATACCTCCCTATCTTATTTCTTTAAGATGTTAATTTAAAAGATTAATACTTCAATAGATTAATCATTTTCATTATTCAGAATGCAATGCGATGATTTTCTTCTATTCTTGAGTATCGTTGAACTAATCCTAATTATTAGTAAATTTTTAATGATATTTTAAAGTCTCTATAATATTATATTCAGGGGCGACTCGTCCATATACACTGCGAGCTGCAGCAACTCTAAGCAAATTGAGGAATAATATATTTTTATATATTAATATATGTTATGTATAGAGCAAGAGCGCTGTCTGTTCGTCAGCGCTACCAGCGTCGTGTATTGGATGGATGTGGGGACGGCAACTAGTTGAGGGGGGTCTTGTCGCTAAGCGCTGTGTTGCGCTGCGACTCGGAGCAGTCCCTCGCCGTCCTCTCTGACTCACTTTTTAAATATACCTTAATTTTTAATCTTACGCAGCACCTTTAAATATTTTCCCCACGAGCCGCCAGTGATTATATTCATGAGAAAAGTCGGCTCTTGGATATAGTCTGATCACAAAGAGAATGAATTGTTGTGTGTTGTAGATGCATCAGGAACTCATGAATGAAGCTTTTGGTGATTGGAGAAAGCAAAAAACCACGATCATTTAAAGGGGCTGGAAATAGAAAATCTTCGTGGAATTATTATGGTCAGAAAGGGGCATGGATAGACAGGGGAAATTTTCGAAGATTAGTTAAAAGAAATGGAGTCCCAAGAGCCTTGATTATTTTTTTGAAAAAAAATAAAGGAGTTACTTACAGAAGCCGTTTTGTTTACTTTAAGATCCTTCTCGCTGTCCGAATGAAAGCATAGTGAACAAACGGTGGACTTATGATTACAAAATTTTTTTTTTGCCCCTAATGTTGCATCACTGGTTAACCCATGGTTAAGGTGTTATATAATCAATGAAACATTTTATCGATCAAAACTTCTGAAAACTCTTGTCGGGGAAGATGATAATCTGATCAATTTTCCGGAAAAAAAATGACGGTATTGGATGTATACATGGGATACTTCAATCTTAGTCAAAATGGAAACCAGTAACACTCTCGTTCGATCATGGACAAAGATTCTTTGACATAGAAACAGGTTAATGGATTCGAAGAGAATGAAGAAAATTTTGTATCTGAAATGTGTGGATTATTGGAATTTACCCCATTTTTTTTTTTTTTGAAGACGCGGATATGGAAAACGTAGAGGTGGCTCAATCATGATTTAAATGATTCAGGCTTTGAACGCATGGACGATCTATCGTTTCTCTTGTTACTCAAGAGGAAGAAAATGACATTAATACTATAAGCGAAGAAAATCCCAGTAGTCATGAAAAGGCATTGAATTGTATTGAAACATTGCTAGATTACGCCGAGCAAAGGGGAACTGACTATAATAATGTAATAGCTTTAAGAATATTTCAAAGTGAAATAAGAAGCTCGATAAAAAAATCTAAAAACAAATGAAAATAGCGATTTTTTTTAATTCATTAATACATAGTAAACTTTTTTTTATATTTTTAAGTTCGTATATATGATAAAACAATATATTTTTTTACTTATTTGTTTGTGTTGTATATATGATATTATATTTGAAAATAAAATAAAAATTTGATGATTCGGATTATCCGTGTTTCTCGACTATCCGTGATCATCCTCCCCAGCATTAACCCGGATAATCGAGAGTGCACTGTAGTTAAAAAAAAATATATAAAGATAGATAAGAGATCTTCTTTTTTTCTTCGTAAATGTATGTATCTAAGGACATATGACGTTGTCTTTAAAATAATCGATCTACTTACTTTAAAGAAATGATCTTCTTGAAAATAAACTTTTAGTTGCTTTGCTATACTTGTCTAGGTTTTATTTTATGTTTTTTTTTACTAAGTTTTATACATAAGTTCAACAAATTCTTGATTATCCTTAATAATTCTATTCTTACATCCTGTCTGCTACCGGGTGATTCGGAAGTTATACTTTAAACCAGTGATTCGAACCGTTATCTTTACGTTTCGCTTTTCTTTCCGGTTCAATTAAAAAATATATCGGTTCAGTTCCGGTTTCCGAAAAAATAACTCTTAAAATAATCTTCAGTTCCGAATGATTATTTTTTATTTGAATCAATTTTTTTACCATGTAGCAAACCGAAATATTCGCAAATTTTTTTCGGTTCAGCTCCGGTTTTAGTTCCGATAAAATAAACGGGATTTTTCGGTTTTCCATTAATACCTCCCTATCTTATTTCTTTAAGATGTTAATTTATAAGATTAATACTTCAATAGATTAATCATTTTCATTATTCAGAATGCAATACGATGATTTTCTTCTATTCTTGAGTATAGGTTGAATCTAAATTGTGTAAAATTTTAATGATATTTTAAAGTCTCTATAATATTATATTCAGGGGCGACTCGTCCATATACACTGCGGAGCTGCAGCAACTCTAAGCAAATTGAGGAACAATATATTTTTATATATTAATATATGTTATGTATAGAGCAAGAGGCGCTGTCTGTTCGTCAGCTTCAACGTCATTATTGGATGAATGCGGAACAACAAGTCGAGGGGCGTCTCATCGCTAAGCGCTGTGTTGCGCTGCGACTCGAAGCAGTCCCTCGCCGTCCTTTCTGACTCTTTTTAAAAATAACTTAATTTTTAATCTTACGCAGCACCTTTAAATATTTTCCCCACGAGCCGCCAGTGATTATATTCATGAAATCCTTGGAATTTAGAGCTATATAGCATAGGTATGGAATTAAGATGATTTGTATAATAGATTATTACATCCTAATTTATAACCCTGCATTAAACACGACATGTTTATTGTATAATAGGGCAGTAACTAAGAAAATTTATTATATGGCTTCTTGGTATTAATAATCAATAATTTATTCGCATAATAAATTGTGATCACACTGTACTCCACACTTCCGCAGCGGTACGCAACAATTCAATATAAATTATTAACGTTGATATGTATATAAATATTTGATTAAAAAAAATATATGGATTGGGAACAATCGACATGCGAGCCATTAAATGCCACGCAGGGGATTGATCATCACGCCATTTTTACGACCGCATTAGGAACGTGTGAATATGGAATTAAATATCATCAACAACGATGCGAAAAAAATATTTAATTTAAATTAAACGATAACGTAATCGAGTGTAAATCCCGTTTATGGATCAGATAAGATCTATTATTTGCAAAATAATATATAGATCCATTGTTCTAATGCTATCTAAAGAATTTCGTGTAATTACATGTTTAGTTTATGGATTCATTGCGTTGAACTAACGTTCGATTCTATATAAGGCACAAATTTATATAAATCACGTTCTATATAATCATTTTAATGCGCGTGCGCAATGTATATATATTAATATTAATATATACGAGCACTTTGGATTGAGACACGTTTTTAATTATTTATTTTTTGCAATACGCGGATGCTTATGGTCATCTTCTCTGTATATATACATTTTTTTTTATTAACTTTTTTTTGCATATCTAGTTCGGACCGGTATCGTTACTTTTTTTTTACACACTCGAAAGATGATACAATATAAATTGCTTCATGTCTTATCGTGTAATCTGAGATAGATGCTATCTATTCTAATATTGTTCGGGCTGTGAACCTGTCATTCAATCGGCCGATGCAATTTCGTGTTGAGAAATAATCTGTGTGTATCGACGCGATTATCCGCATTTTTTTATGTTGTTAAGGAAATACCGTATGTGACGATTTATTTGAAAATCATCCTGTATACGGAACTGAAATAGATCAAGGCTGACAGATCGACAAAGGCGAGCGTGCTGTAAATTTACGCTTTGTCTCACAAAACACTGAAATTCGATATGCCGCAACACATGTGTGACACGTGTTTGTTCCACGTAAATTTATTATCGAGGGACAGGATATTGTTTTGCGATAATTAAATTAAAATGTCGAAAAAAAATTGTGTCCATTCGTTCGAAAACAGTTTGAGAAACAGTATTTTATGGCTCGATTTAATGAAAATGACATACGACCGTTAAATCGCAATAAGGTTTCCTGTCACACGATACATTCAGGCTATTAGTGTAGTGCTTATGGCCTATTAGGTTTTTTTTATTAAATGATAGGCATCCGATATAATTTGTTAAACTGATATAAAAACCATTTTCTAAAGTACAGGTGGCACTCGACTTTCGCACACTATTGGTTAACCTAGCCGTGCCGATGGCGTCTATTCGGCACCCCAAGCTTTTTTTATTTTTCTCGAATAAATCTTTTAATTAATCCTAAACATATAAAAACAACAATATTGTTTTACAATGACACGGGTGCGATGTTTTTTTATCGCTCCGTACCGGATAGAGCGAGAAAAACATTGCGCATGTGCAAGTGGGAGCGAGAAAAAATATCGTGCTGTGCAAGTGATAAAACCGATCCGGGAGCGGGCACAAATATTTTGAATATTTTTACTACCATATATATCATAAATAACTATTTTTATTCGTAGAATAGATCTTTTATAAATTTCAAGATATTGTCGAAGAATTTATCAATTCTTGACTTGAAATTTTTGGGGTCTATTTTCATACATCCATTTCATACAAAATAAGCTCATCGGTCAGGGACGTTTGTTTATAGTTGTCGTAATGGATCGGTTAAAGAAAATGTGTGCTGTAGGGCAATTCTTTATCTTCATTGGCCTTTCTGCTTGATACACTAGCATTGGCTTCAATTTTAAATCACCAAGAAAGCAATGCCAATCACTTTTCAGAAGGTTTATGCCCAGGGACAACTGATTCTTCCTTCGATACTAATGTACGATTAGGCATTTTTGTTAAATAAAACCATCTCGTCTAAATTAAATATTAAGCTAGGAGACTATTCTCTATCTATAATATTTTTTGACGACGAGGAAATAAATTCTTTGCATTCTTCAGTCAATTAAATATTACCTTATTTTAATTTTTTCGAACACAGTGCTAAAATCTTCTTATAATAAAATCTTCTAATCTTCATGTAAACTTAGAGCCTCACCTTGAATCGTTGAAAAACTTTGAGGGACCTTGTTTTGACGTTGATCATCAATTCACGATGACAAAGATCTTTCGACTGCACTTAGTTTTGAAATATCGTGGTTTTTTTTGTAGACCTAAAAAATACTAATTTTTTCTATTAACCTAATATAGTATAAAAAAAACACCATTTTTACTATGCAGTGGAACCCCCAATTACACTACTCCGAATTACGCGCTGAGTTGAAATATTCGCCGCAAAACCCCAATTGCGCGGTCGCATTCACATACAGTCAAACGTTGGCTAGGGTATGTGTATTGAACACGTGCCAGGCTATACGCACACGACTCCAAATAACACGGTCCCGATTTTAGTGTTAGTGGGGGTTTAACTGTACTAGGATTATCCTGAAATCAAAATCTTATTTTTGAAAACTAAGCTATTATGGCCTACGTGGTCTTTCTGTTGTATTCTTATCTTGTGTATTAAACACCAGACAAGAGGTCAATTGTTGGTTGACAACAAAATATAACACGCCCGCGTGAACAAACTGAAATTAGAACAAGATCATCTAAAATACAACTAAAAAAACCAAACCCCTAATTTTGTATGGGTGCCTAGTCTTCTATATAGCATGGTCTCGATTTCGGTTTGTAATTCATTCAATTTGGATAGAAGCTCAGAACCAGGAGATATCGCGTAGTGTCCTGCAGATGGCAACGACTCGCATCGGATGTCATTTAAGTGAAGTATCCACAAATTTTGTATGGGTGCTTAGTCTTCTATAGGGTGACTTACTATAGCGTGGCCCCTATCTCTTGACGCTATAGGAGGATTAATTGTGCTGGATTCATTATTTACAATCAGCTTTCATTTAGTCTTCAGCTCCACATTCGTTGGCATCTAAGCTATCTTTAATCTTGATGTTTTTTTTTATATATTTCTTCTTCATTTTTGAAGAACCTGATCTTGTGCATGATTGACCGTGCACATGATTTGTGTACTGTGAAGTGCTGTAAAATTAAAGTATTACTAATACCTAGATCCAGTAATAATGCAGATATTTCTTTAAAAAATCCCCAAAGCCGTTGATAATCATTTGTATTGTATTTGTATTGCTATCAACTAATTATGTCTGAAGTTGTATGGAGATCACTAACTCTAGGGGGCTATTACATAAATTAAGTTCAACCTGAAGATTCTTCTTTAATTTAACCGGAACTTAGTGTCCTGCATCTTCTTGTACTCGGCTATCCTTCCCTCTTCTCTTTACGTGTCTGGAGAGCTATAGGATTTCCGTTAGGCAGATCTTTGGATGGACTTGAATCATCCGTCTCTAGCATCATATATTCAAGCTTCATCTGTATTTGGCCTTAATGGTCTGTGTCTTCACAGCGTAGAGAAAGCCTGTGATCTCACAAGACGAGTTCTAATTGTTTATATTGACCACTTCTAAACCTTTCATCAGTTCCCTGAGGAAAGATTCGATCGCAAGCTAGTATTCGCTTTCCGTAGACCTTGAAGCAGAAGTTAGGTATATGCAAACATTCCTTTAGCCGCTTAAAGACATCCAACCTCTGTATATTTGTTGTCTCAATGATCCATGGATCTTACGAGACGTACTTTCAAATCTCGATTGTACAAGTCATGGCGGTTTTTGCAATTAAGATCCTTCTGCTGATGCGATAGCTCAGAAAGAAGTATCCATCGATCTGTGATGTAAAAAAAAACTCATTCCCCGAGCTTGTAAAGCTTCTAGCCGAGAAAAGGCGTAAACAGGTAATAGTGGAGTAGATTTAAATTTTGACTTTGATGAATGACCCAGGTCATCGTAGGCAACCTCGCCGCTCTCAGCCCATTCCATTCGGGGGCGTTGCAAATCGGTCGTACGTATTGACCCTATCCAAATCCGAAGTGCATATGTGAAGAAAAAATTAACACATCCGATTTGATTGAGTGTGAGAGAAAAATCTAATGGAAAATTTCATATTTCAGCGTGACCTTGGCAAATATAACGGCGCGGCGAATTATGCCTAATTTTTTTTTTGCATCCAGACGTTCGTAACCCATTTTTCTACGACACTCGTGCCCATAATTTGCATCCCACGTCATAATTGGACATAATTACGAATTACAAATAATGATGATGCCAAATCGCCGCGATTAGTGTTTGTTTCGTTTTGAGAGAAAAAAATGACGTGATTGAGTCATTACCATATTATGGAGCTCATTATATAAGATGTGCATAGCGCGTGTGAATGATTTCTATTTATTTTTTTTTACTCAAATGCAATACTTAACCCGTGACCTGGTATTAAATAAAATCAATACCACGGAGAAATATATTGAATTATAAATCATTCAATATTAGATTTTTCATTGAAGCTAACTTCCGTTGACGCATTATCGCGTCATAACAAAAATTCACATTGAGCCCGGTTCACGCGTTTTCGCGGTCTTAGTATTTGATGAAACACTGACATCAAAATTGTTGTTCAGTGGTTAAATGGTTAAAATTACATATTTACGAACGCTATGACGTTATATTATACAGCAATCATTACACACAAATTTTTATCTTAATTTTATTTTATGTTACGCATAATTTCGCTTATCACGTCCGTCAATAAAATCGAAGTATTGTCACGTATTTTATCTAAAATACTATGACAGCGCTGCCTACAGATTTGGCGTGGGCCACATTAGTTTATGGGCAAAAGATTAAATGTATTATATTTAAATATAATTTTAATGAGCACAAATATCATTGAAAAAAGGTCAAATACCACTGCACTTGAGTTAAAATCGGTACTGATTCTTGACCCTCTAATAAATTAGGATACGAGATTTAATATGAAATATGCAAAATTATGGCAAAACGTCGTCCATTCATGTTTAATTTATCACCTTCGAGAGTAGAAAAGAGTTACAGAAAGCTATGTTCGGCCAATACGGAGATTAAAGCATCATAATTTTTTATTTTTTGATATTATTAAATTTAAATTAGAGAGTTGGGAGGACATCAAGGGGTAGTTCTAATGGCATGACGTTCTGGAGTCGATTTCTTTTTTTTTTAACACTTAATCGGCCGGAAACCGAATTATATGCTATGCTGGGCTTGATCGCCATAGGCCGGTAGCCTATTTATACGCTTTTCAAAGTGCGATCTTAATATAAAATTTTAAATATATATTGTGTTATTATTTTATTATTGTGTTATTATGCGTGATTGGCGACCTGAGTTAATCTGTAATGCCAATCACGCATTTTATGATAAATATATTATTTTTTAATTTAAATAAAATATATATCGGTTCGGTTCCGATCTTCGAATCGGAAAAAATAACGGTTTTCGGTTTAGCTCAGAGTGATTAATTTTTTTTAACATTTACCGCATTGAAATAAACTAATATTATTTTATCGGTTCAGCTCCGGTTTTCGTTCCGATAAAAATAGCGGTGTATAGAACCATATTGTTTATGTTATATGAGTGTATGGTATACAATCTTTATGAGTTTGATGAGTTTATGGTATACAATCTTCCTGTAAATCGCTGTTTTCTACAAATTCTAATATTTATAAGGTCAATTTAGATATTTCGTAAATCTACAATACATTGCCGAGCGAAATTAAGGTCAATGCTCTTTGGTTGACAAGGAATTTTGTAAAAAGCAGC
>JAGXCT010031902.1:0-10028 GCA_022495035.1 Philopotamus ludificatus
TACGACTTCATTATTACAGCCATTAGATCAGGGAATTATTTCGACTTTTAAGGCTGTTTACATAAAACGAGCCTTCACACACATTTTAGAACAAATGGAAAATAACCAATCTTTAACAGTTATTAATGCTTGGAAAATTTTTACAATTCTAGACTGTGCTAAGCATATTGCTTTATAATATACCGCGAAAGAATATAATTTTGTTTAAAGAATAATTTTAATTTTGTTTTATTTATGTATTTTAAAAAACAACCAAATTATGCGTTTTACATTAAAAATATACAATTTCGGTTTACGCGTTTTTCTACCGTGTAAATCGAGGGATAGGTGTATATTGCAACAAAATACAGAAATAGACTCGACTCCACGGCAGATATGAGAATACAACTGACCAATATAGTGCTTGATTTTCGGATTCACCAAGTGTTCCGTCACTGAAAAAGTTTGGGAAACCCTGCAGTAGAATGTTATATTAGAAGACTTACCGACGTCGCAGACGAGGCTGCCAGGTTCCAGCGCCGAGAGGAAGGCGGCGACCCTCGGCCAGGGCGGTCCTCCTCCCGTGCCCCTCGGTTGCTGTTGTTCGTACACCTCGTGGACATAGGCGCGCTCCAGCGCCACTGAGCGCCCCACGCGCTCTCCCATCGCGCTCACCGCGCCATCTGCAGCAAAAGAACAACATCCTGTGAAATGGCAGTCAGTGTATATATTTTTCTGGAACATATTTTGATTGCATAACCATTGGCAGGCGATGCACAATTTGCATTACGCCCCCAAGTCCAAAAATGCGCCATTTGGCCAAAGCCCAAGCAATTTTAAAGCGGTCGCGTATCATACATCCGTGTATGTGCTTTGAAACGCGTGACCGGATACTGGTAGAGCCATGAAATCTTAAAGTCGAAATTCAATAAGTTATTCGCTCGGCACACGTGGGCTCCGCGGTACCATCTGGTCCTGGTGCCGCAAGAAGCGAACATAAAAATATATGAAAAACAAATTTTGGCAAGTGTGCCGCGAATAAATATGGCCCGCACGCCTGATGACTCTGAAAATCGGCCACAAAAAATTGAGATCCATTGGACGTACATTTGAAGAAAAAAATCGACGACGTTTAATTACCTCGGATCATTCGCGAACGAATTAAATAATATATTTCGGCATATTGTTTTTGTCACCTCGCACGCCCCTGGGTATTTATAATATCATTAGGCCGACATATTTCCTTTGAGGAAATTTTTCTCACCAGCAAAACTTTATTAATATAGGAACCGACAGATGGCGGTTTTGTCGCAGAGGAAAATGTCTTTCCACACTTTCCGCGCAAAATCTCCGGATATATTTTTGTAATATATTGCAGCCAGCGCGAATATGCAATATTGTCCCTTGTGTACGTAATAATAACAAATGAATATCGGGGTTAAATAATCTCGAAAATGTGAGAGGATATACGGCTCGAGACCCGGATGGATGAGGCGAAGAATAGTGCCGGTGTATGCGCAGGGCATAGACCCGGCAGGCCTACATTCCCGGTTACCAGGTTACCGCTCCTGGCAACTGTAACCACGGAAACGGGGTGGCTAGAAATGCACTCGTATCCTGCCCTCTTCCGGGGCCTATTTCGGGCTTGCGTGCTCCACTTATTCCATTCAATACTCTGCGGCTCGTGTTTTACATTTTACACGGATTTAGCAGAATTTTACTCAAGATAAATTCTGACGGCTAGATGGTATAAATTTAAAAACTAGAGAATAAAATAAATGAACGAATGCCGCCTCTGACCAGAGCGCGTTCCTTACTCGCGGATGATACTACATCCGGTATTAGGCTTCTTTCATCCAAATGCTTTCGCACCAGAGACGCGTCCACCTCAAGTCTGTATCCAAAGTTTCGATGGTTGCCCTCGAGGTTTACTAAGAACTTCTAGTATAGACTAGATCATCCGGAGTTGATCTGTGCCATGGGTTGTAACACTCGGCCGATTCGTAATTCTTTTTCCGTAGACCATCTCCGGATACTAAATCAGTGACAGTACCATCGGTGCAACAAAATCAGTGCTTTTCTTGAAACGCATAATTTACAAAATTAAACTTAATTTTTTCAAGAAAAGTCGAGATTCTACTACATGTCTCAAAAGGATTCTAAAATTCTTTTGGTAACGCAAAGGAACGCAGGGGAAGGGACGGGGTGCCCATCCGCTGGAGCAACCCAGTGATACTGTCACGAGCTTCTAATAGATGCGGAATGCAGAGGATTCTGTAGAGCTAAAATCAAGGAGATTCAGAACAAGTATAGTCAGGATCCTCAGACATGAGGCTGCCGACTCAATAAGAAGTTATAAATTACATTGGGGTCTGTGTGTCCGATTAGGCCCTCCACTAGGACTCTTGTAGGGAAAATGTTTCATAGGACAGCATGGAGTAGGTAGGACGACAAAACGTGACTTAAGTCCTAATTGACGAACCCACACGAACAGTGCGAAGATGCTACCAAGCTCTTCAAGCTTAGTCTTGTAATTACCATGGCGAGGAAAGAGAAGATAGATAGTTTGATCTTTAGGGGAGGTATACTACCTCGAAGGAATCGACCTGGATAGCGGCCCATGCCCAACTTCAATCGCTGCGATATCCGTCTCTGACACGCCACAATACTCAAGTGTATAAAAAATGGTTGTCTCGTTTTTTCATTCGTCTAATGATTTATTATATTTTTTATTAGTGAAAAAGCATATTTTTTTAGTTCATTTGAACTTCTCGGAAGAGGAAAAATGACGAAAAACTATTTACAGATTAGTATAAAGATAGTAAAGTTTTTACCTTGCAATTTGGGACGCATCTGGGTTTTAGAACAATGTGAAATAATTAAATTAGTCGTGACGTCCAACCAAAAAATAGCATTTGATGAAAAAGATGAAGAAAATTCGTCTTCAATGGTTTTATGTGTCGGTAATATATGGAAAAGTTGCCAAAAACAACAATATTGTAATGCTTGGCTTCCGTATTCGCCGGATATGTTCTCCTGCGTTATTTATATTTCCAAAGATGACAAAAACATAAAAAGATAGTACTTTCAATTTTAAGAAGATTGAACTGACTAAAAAAAATAGAAAAGTGTATCTATGCTAGATTTAAAAGAAAATACTTAGGGGTCATAGTTTTTGAAACATTATGACATAATTTTGGATTTAAATAGATTTTTATTCTGTAGAAACAATTTTCTGTGTTTGTATGAATTATGTAATATGTGAGCATTTAATCATGCGATATCTTTTGGGTAGAGAGGTTTAAGAGGGACAGAAGTTATATTTGATATATAATTAGTTTATTGTAAAATTGGAGAACTTCTTATAATTAATAAATACCTTTTCTTTACCATCGTGGTAAATTAAAAAAATCTTATTTCCACGTATTTTTTTTATAAAACCGGCTATCGCGTTAAGCAATGGAAGGATGTACTCTTAAATAACGAAATGGAGTCTGATTATATATGAAACTCATATTAAATATATAGATTGCAAGGTATGCGAACGTAGACGGAGAAGGTGTCCTAATAAAATATCTGCAAAACCACCTGTTTGTTAATCCCTGCGCATATCCTGGTGGAAAATTCGTTTTTCCCGGAGCAAAAGATTATTGGAAATGTTGAGCCCGCCGGTATTAGCAGATGGCGTTTGTAAATAAAGTATTTGCCAAGTACATGAATGAACGACCGGTATAAAATTTCGAGTTGGGTCAGTTCCAGGGACGGGTCGTATTCAATGATGGGGTAGGTAGGCAGCCGGCTGGCTCGCGGCCATACGACCCAGAACTGGGTCACGCCGGGACACCGCCGAGACTTATGGCCGCCCAGTTCAAAAGTCTTCGACGCTCCATAATTTATTTCGGCGACGAAGCTGCGAAACTGTGAAAACCGGTCGAAAACCCCCCCGCGTCCGGTTATTAACGGACGCTGTGCGGGGGGTTTCGGAAATGGCGCAGACGAGAAAGTTGTTTGTGTTTGTTTATTTGTTTGCACGGAACTTTGTTCGGAATCGGACCGGAGTGATTTACTATGCAGAGGTCTCGGATAAAAGGGGAGAGGAGGTCGACGACGGTGGATGCAACACAGGGGATTACAGCTGGCTTAACACTGACAATGGCTCTGGAGGCTTTTGATAAATAATTGATTTTTACTTCATCTTGCCTCATATCTGAGCTTTAAGTTCTTCAAAACTAAACATGTAACCTTAACCAGAGAGATATAGCTATCCATATTTTTAAATTGATATGTTGCTATTTTGGATCGTCCATGGAACTTGAAGTTTTCGTCTCTAGAACTTTAACCCTTTGAACTCCTATGTCGCCTCGGCATTTTTTACTTGAGTCGTTTTTAAAAAAATAAAGAGACGATTTGATGTTTTTTGTGACAATTGCGAAGAAATACTTGTTTCATCTTATGTTGAAACGCATACCGGAATTTTATAACAAAAGGTGCCAAGAGTTTTTGGGCCGAAGTGGGGCCTTAGAATATATGTTTTGTCTGATTCTCGTACAAGCTACATCTCAACATTTGTCCCATATTTTGGAAGCTATAGGACTCAGGGACTGGTTAGACCTGACTTGACGTTTGCCAGTAGAATTGTGTTACATTTATTGAACAACTTGCAGCAACATATTCCTGATTACAGAATTATCACATTTATACAGATTTTATACGAATGCAACATTGGCCAAAGAATTGCTAAAGAAAAAATGTTACTTAACAGGAACAATTATGACGAATAGAAAGGGATTTCCCAAAGATATAAAAAAAAACCAAGATTAGTAATAGGGAGTAAAATAGCGTTTAGAAAAAAAAAATACTCTCGTGCTAGCGATAAGCGCATAGTTACTATGATGAGTACAAAGTTCACGACGTCTTCGATAGCTGTAAGAAGAAGACCGAGGAGATCAGCCCAAAATAATTAGCCCACGATAAATAAGCCAACAGTTATACATAACTATATTAAAAACATGGGTGGGGTAGATACCGCCGACCAATTGGCGACATCTTATTGCTTCATGCGTAAGACTTTAAAATTGTGGGGGAAATTATTTTTTTTAGACTCAGACTAATGTGTAAACTCCTACATTTTATACAAAGAATGATGAATGAAAAAGGAGAACAGAAAGCCTATGAAGCACAAAAAATATCGCCAAACTTTGTTGATGCAATTGGTCGGAAATTTTCGTGTATCAAGATCAAAACCGGGGAAATCATCAACAACTGATACAGAACAACATTTAGATGGAATTGGACATTTCATTTACAGTAATCCCAAGAAACATAAGGACTGCATGGTATGTTCAAATCGAAAAATTGCTGGAGGAAGACGAGAAACTACCTCCTTCTGCGAAACGTGTGATAGTAAAACCAGGCCTTCACCCAGGCGATTGTTTCAAGAAATATCACACACTAATAAATTTTAAAAATTAGTCTTTTAAATAAATGCATAATAAAGTGCACTTAAGAGTAAAAACCATTAATTTATTTTAACGTTTTTCCAATGATTTTACCTTAAATATAATTTTTAGCAAATTCGCTGAAAATAGCTTGGAGCTGCTGGTAAGCTTTTGAAAAAAACATTGGAGTTCAAAGGGTTAATACATTTTAAAGATATCCAGCATTAATTAACATAGTAATCATTTGTGCGGTGCTACGAAATTATTATTTGTTTATGTTTTTTTTCTGGATAACGGTGTTCTTCAAGCGGTAAAGAGGTTTCTACTGGAATCTAGATTGCTTTTTATTTAGTCATGATCCGATCCACAGAGGTAATAAGGTAGAAGAACGCTCCCCTAGACCATCACCAGTCTATCTAGATTAGTTAAGCTAATTGAGAACTTTCTCTATCTCTGCTATGATCTAGTCTCGGATTTAATCTAATCAAACAACTTCTCTTCATTTTTTCACACTACCTCTCATCTTTTGGTCACGGGTCTGAAAAACCATGGAAATCTAACCATTTTTCTCTGGTATTACATTTTTTAATAATTCAACCTTCGTCTATCTTTGCTGACATGATGGTTCTTGTTACTCAGTTATAAAACTAGTCTATAAAGACTGTTATTTTAATCAATCAACGATCCACTAATCTTTCAGGAGATCAGGAGAAGCTTGAGAATTTTATCCATCTTGGATATTATCGGGGAATATATTAGGAGAAAGCCCTTAAAAAAGGGGGATTAATGTCAAAGCTATCGATATTCTCAATTTTTATCTCATTTTAAAATATGTTGCAGGTGACGCCTGCTAAGAATGTCATGGACCGTTAAACGCACTAGCATTTATGTCCTAAAATAAAAGGGAAACGATAAAGATAAGCGACTTTCTACTAGATGTCACAAAAGGATTCTTCGATACTTTGAACATCTTGCTAGAAGAAACGATAGTCTGGAGAATTTCGTCTAGGAGCAGGGTGCCCACCTGGTGGAGCGACCAAGAGATGACTCTCCACCCTAGTAGTTGCGATACGAGATGCGTAATGCAGTAGATCCTGGAAAGTTAAAATCAAAAAGATTCGGAACAATAATGGTCACAATCCTCAGACATGAAGGTGCTGACTAAAGAAGAAGAATATATTAACGGATTTATCTATTTTCCACTTTCACATTTGGCATTGAAACTATAGACTATGAAGGAAAAAAATGTAGAAAAAAAATATGTCTTTGAAATGTGGCGCTAGCTACGCTAAACGCACAAACGTTTCTGTCTTAGAAGCAACACAAGGGTGTTTAGCCGCTAAAGCGACCCAGTGAAGATCGTCACAGATCCTGGGGAACCTTAAGCAAGAGCATGTGGGTCATAAATGGTCACGATTATCAGATACGAGGGTATCGATTTATGAAGAAGTTATTTCAAATGTGAAATGTCAGTGCGGCAAAAGTATTTGCCACAAATGCAATTATTTATCGTGTTGTTAAACCTTTTTGTCTGTTTTTTTGCGGTCTTTCGAAAACAGTAGTGAATCTGAGCAGCAAATGATTTCTATCTACGCTTCTGACAGTCAGACCATTATCAAGATTCTCTTCGTCAAACGGAAACATACCATTCAACATAAGTAAGCATTTTATCCATCTTCCTTTTTTGATGTATTTCTACTAGGAATCGTCTTTTGCCGTTGAAGATAGATAACATCCAATAGTTCACAGCCACTAAATATCGCTGCTTCATTTTATTGAGTTTCAAAAACGTTACCATCTCGTTTTTTTCATATCAGTTCGTTGCTGTAAAAAGATGAGAGATTTCTGAAATTTAGCTGGCCTGATTCATGCCATCCTACGGGGAGGTTCAATATCTGGTGGGGGACCACCGACCCCTCTTCCCAGGACTATCCGGGGCCGCCACCCCCCAGACCGTCCCTGGCCACCCCAACCCCCTTGCGGCAGGTCATAGACCGGTGTCAGTAGCAGCAATACTGCAATACGTTGTTCGCGTTTAGCAATCTGCAATACGTGTACGTACCGCTTTCAATGGAGCGACTTGCAGCTGCAGACAGATAGGCAGATGTGCATTGTGTAACAACGAACAATTATGCAACAAAATTATGTGCACTGAACTATTATAACAATTCGACAAGAATTGAGGTACTCTTTGTATGGCCCATTCCCAAAGTTCTTTAAGATTCGTAATGTATGTATTGCATCAATCGTCCGCAAAATACAAAAAAAAGCGGTAGAAATTCTAGTTCTTCTCAACATGAAGAGTGATTGCACTATAATTTTTCCAAGAACTCTTTAAATAATTATTAAATTAGGATAAGTTGTCACAATTTGTTGTTGTTAACGTATTTTGACACTGGTAGGCATACAGATTGCTTACTTATTGTTGGCTGTCGTAATTTGGGGTGGTTTATGAATGGATTAAAGTAAAGCCCTAGTCTTCTATATATATATATATATAACAAAGCTGTGAACACGTCAAAGATGATGAAAGGTTTGGACACTTCAGCATACCAACGACAGATTCATCTTCTTCGTGTACTTTTAGAGCCACAACAGCTCCAAAAATAGCAGTGAATATTGATATTCAGAGGATCTCGCTCCACAAGAATTTTCGTGTTTCATGAAATCTTCAAAATTCTTCAGCAGAACCACATTTTGAACGCATCTGGTTATCGATCACTACCAGCAACGTCTTCAACAACGGACGACAACGTAGAAATGACGAAAATGTTTATGAAAATGTATTGCTAATGATGTTGACCAAATTTTGACCAAAGCGGTGGCTAATGAATATGGCTCAGGAGTTGTGGAATGAAGTCAACGACGATCCAAGACTGCTCAAATGTATCACAGCTGGTAATGAAACATGGTGTAAACAGCTAAGGCTCAATTATCTCAATGGAAGACATCAGATGAGTTAAAACCAAAAAAACTCGTTCACATATGTGCTGCTTAACGTGTACCACGAGTTCTTACCAACTGCAAGAATTAATGCGTTCGAACTTGTAGCAAAGAACTGCATTGATACGATGCCTCAGCATCTGTATTTAACGAGTGTTTACCTCTGTGATAACTTTTTTACACTTTAGCATTGAAGAATTACTAAAGAAGCTAGTTCTTCGAAGATTGAAGTGTTTCTTGTCTGTCATTGGTCTTTAGCAGAGGACACATTATCCAAGATTATCATTAGAATCAATCCGTTTGGAATTAATCGACCCGTTTTTATTACGTTTAAATAGTTTGATGAGATTTTTGGTATTCCATAGCTTTCTCCAGTTTAATGTATTTCTAAAGTTAACCCATCCACACCAAGAGGCACTAAAACAACCACGTCGTCCGAAGGGGGTCTCTCAGAGACCCCAAGCAATTCAAGTCAAAGTATTGATGAATTCTTCTTCGATATCTCGACATTTTTATTAAAAAAATGGATTATTCTAAGAATAAAAATAATAGTTGCTACATAATTTGGTCGATATTTTGGATTTTTTTAACTAATCAATATGGCGCGTAAATGACATGCTCACTCTGTGATGTTTCGTCGCATAGTGAGCTCTCGCAGCACGTGTCACTCGTACGTTTCGCTCGGATTTAGCACATCGTACCGGATGCGAGCGAGTATTTTTTGATCGGTACTCATTATAATGAAGAATTATGATCACAATTTTCATTATCATCAAAGCTTTCAAAAGCTTTTTAATAGTTAACAATCTGAAATATTTATTAATGTGATAATACAAAAAAAAATGCGATTATTTTCCTTTGAACAAAATATAATCAAATAATATATTCGTTCTTTTACTGAATTCTTCGTTAAAAAATATCTGCACTAGTTTAGGGGTTTCGCTCTGCAATTTCAGTTGCACAAGCGCCAATTTATGTGCGAAACTCAATTTGTATGGATGTAGAATGAGCGGAAACAGCTCATTGTGGCACGTGACTGATTTCGGAAAACACCATTCTCCATCATACGTCACGTTCAACGTACGGGCAACGTTGTTCCAATTTTGTTTTTAGCGAATATATTTTCGCACGTATTTGCTATAATTTCAAAATGCGGAGTATGGAACGCCGGAAAAATGGCCAAAAAAATTCTCACCCTCGCTCGCAATTTTAATAGGGCTACAGAAGCTCTGATAAAATGGTTAAATGCATCCATCAATGGGGATTTTGGGAAAACGTCGGTTGTGACCTACTTGAGGAGAGTTGTAAAGTATCATGGTACCTATCAGTCAAATGTACAAGTTAAAAGTCGCGAGAATAAAAAATGAAACAATTTATTTGCTTACTAAAAAAAAAATTAAAACAACATTTTAGTATTAAACTGCATGGTATTCAATTAAAATCTATGAAATTATCATAATCGTATTCAAATATAACCCCAATATTCTATTTGTACGGTTAAAAAAAACCTTTTTATTTTTTCACACTGATTTTTCATTACGAAATCAAGAATATGAAAAATTTGAATGGTGGATATAACTGAAATAAAAAAAAATCGACGAAAACTATATGTATTTAGGGGTTCAACTCCGCGGATAAATTAATCTGACTCCATAGATTAGATGACAA
>JAGXCT010031902.1:11602-61828 GCA_022495035.1 Philopotamus ludificatus
ATCGAGACTAGACCGATTATTGGTCAACAGATTAGGGTTTTCCTTCCCAGGGTATTGTAACCTTTCTATCATTTTTATACGTGCACCTTATCATAATTTGCACGGTAGTCTTAAGGACGAATCCCTCGTGCAAAAAGAGAATTGTGTGCCTAGAAGAAATATGTAGGTATTTTCATAAGATTTTAAAATTTTATTTTTTGTTGCAGATTTGATAATAAACAATCTGAATATTTTTTTGAGATTAAAAATAGCTAAAATAATTTATAATATATAATTCCACATATTCAGAAATTATATTAACAGTAGATAAGTATCTATGAAGAGCCTTGCAAAAAAATGGAACTCATACAAAATACAGGGATATAAAAAAGTATTTAATATTGTGTTTTTCAAACCTTAAAAAATGATTCTTTTTTATTGTTTTTGTCTTCAAACTTTATTCAACTTTTAATTATATAAATCAGTGGTTCTTAACCTTTTGAGTGAACTGCACCCCTTTGAATCTGAGAATAGGTCTCCCGCACCCCCATTTAATTTTTTAATTTAAATAATACATTTTTTGAAAGTATATTGTGTATTTAGAAAAATATGTACATTTTATAATATAGTACATTTCAAAAAAGAAACAATTGGCCGAAGCCATTGAAAAAAATCAAGTAGTTTTCAAATATCACCAAAAATAATTATTTTCTTAGAACTGTCCCGCACCCCCGGAAATACCTTCCCGCAACCCTGGGGGTGCACGCACCCCCGATTAAGAACCACTGATATAAATCTATGATTTTTTAAATTAATTTTTAAATAAAATCTAATAATAACGAAAAGGACAAATCATTTGGCACGTTAATTTAAATATTGGCACCTTATTAATCTCTAATAAAACGCCGGATTTATAGGGATGCTTATGATGCTGGGGCATCTTACCCCCGATCGTTGGGGGCCTCAATGGGGTCCAAGACTTTACTCATTATTTTTTAGACTTTTGTTTCGTTTTCTTTTAGTAAGTCAAAATAAATTGTATACTCCAGTAGTAAATGTATTGTTGGATTATATAACATGAGAACTATGTAAATAGACAAGGAAAAGTTTACGAACTATTAGAAAAAGAGTTTTAATTTTATAATGGATGAAAAAATATTAAATACATCTCATAGAATGTATGTCTCAAAGAATATATAAAAACGAATGTTTAATTGTCCAGATATATTTTTATTTATTCTATAACGGAGATAACAGAGCCATTTTTTCAAGCTTGTATACTATTCTAAAAATCTATTTAATAATTTAACCTATTTCTATCGTGATAATGTTATTTTTTAATAAGGCAACCAAAGCCAAGATACGTGTTTTGACTAAAAAAATAAATGATTTTAATTAAAAAAAATATAAAGAATATGTTGAGATATTTGTGAAACACACTATACTTGCGAGTTAGCTCGAACACGTCCGCATCAGACAACATCCCAAGACTGACTGAACTTTGATCGTGTATCGATGCACTTATGCATTTATCATCTGTCTCTTTCGCTCTCAATAAAATCCGATTAAATTTAATATGTTGCATAACCAATCCGTAATCGATTGTTTTATTAATTTTAAAATTTGGAATTGGCGAGGGTGCGGTTATAAGTCCGTTGCCGACAAGACAGTGGAATGGCGTTTGTTCCAGTTTCGTTTTTTAGTTAGTTGAACAAGAGTCTGGCTCTGGAACAACAGCTGGCACACGACATTAGTGTACAAAGGCTGGAATGGTCATGCAATTTCTTTAATGGGAAGGAGCACTATGCAGAGGGCTGCCAGCCGCAAGTCTAAATTGTGCACGGAATGGCGTCAAGTATAATTGGAATGTTTGCGCCGTAAAAGAATGAGGCAAAAAAAATCGGGCAATACTTTAAAAATTAATTCAACGGTTTGTATTGAAACGGCAATAGGCTTCTAGTAATTATGCCGAGCCACTTCGTGGATAACTAATAGGATTAGCTCTGAATAAAAACCGGCCGATAATCATTCGGCTAATGGTCCATTGTTCGGATGTCTTTCAACTTCAGTTCGATCCCAATTAGTTCAGACAATGGCCGTTCCATTTTTGCGATTGAAAAGATTTCCAACAATAATCTTGAAACGGTGATTGGCGAGGGACAATTTTGAATTTCAAATGTGGAATATATAATGCGGATATACCACGGATATAATGATCGCTGAAACTTGATGCTGCAATAAAACTATCGATGAGAGTCATAAATATTCAATAAGCTGAAAGGAACATAGGGATCTACAAAAATAATATATCTATGATTACAGAACCCATCCGTCACTACGGCTCGAAAACATTCGAGTAGTCCGAATGGGGTCTCTCAGAGACCCCAGGCATTTTAGGACAAGATATCGATGAATTATTAGTCAAAATCTTGTCATTTTATTCATGATATGCTTCATAAATTGCTCGTGGCACGTGTCACTAGTATGTTTCATTCATTTCTATACCGGATGGGAGCGAGAAAAACATGGCGCGCGATACAACAGCGGCGAATATTGTTGTTTTTATATTTTTTTTTTGCAATTACGAACTTATTATTATCAATCACTATGCATAATATTTATTCTTTAGACTTTTTTAGACAATACAACAAATTTTTATTACGTAGGATTTATAATAAAAGAGTTATTCGAGAAAAATCAAAAACATGGAGTCCCCAATAGACACGGCTAGGTTAAAATCTGATATATTTACTTCTTCATGACGTATATTGACATTGATATTGGATTCTTACTATTGTTCGCTATCGAAAAGTTTTCACGTGATTTGATTTGCTTCGCTTTATTTTATTCCTGAAAAACGCGTGGAAAGATTGATATAGCCTCGATATTCGCCAGATATCTGGCCAATATTATAAAAATAATGTTTCGATTACTGGAGCAGCCAAACGTTATATTAAGATTGCTTTACAGAAGTACTTAAATAAAAAAATAAAGCAGTTTTTCCTATGCCACAGAGAATATAATATAATTCTTTTTATTGATTATTATAGCCATTTATTTGTTTTTGAATTCTAAATAATATTTATTCAACAAAATGTGTAAAAATTTTTTTTAAATAAAGATGAATATGATAATTTCATTATGAAAGTATATGAAAAAAAAATTATAGCTGAAATCTAATTAATTAAAAGTGACTGGATTAGATAACAGTGAACAACTATTTTTAGATAAATTAATTGGCATTTTAAAAGATATTATGTTGTTCGGAAAGAAAACCATTTTTTGCAACGCTTTTTTATTAAACTGCTTATTAGCTTTAATTTTCGATATCCAGTTTTTTTTATATAATTAACCTTATCCACTCTGTGGGCCAGACGTATTGGCCCAAAAGATTTTTTATTGTTGGACAGAAGCAGTCCATAAGTCATCCAGCTATTTCGCAAAAAATCTGGTAAATCGTTTAATAACCCTTCATACCACGAGACGTTTATATTTGATAGAGCGGATGCATTTCCCCGAGAAGAAGAGTTAAACGATCCTTTGCTCCTTTAAATCCAGAGGCACTCTTCCTCTCTATGGAAATGTATATACGCGTTGGCTTTTGTTTCCAATAGATTAAAAATTAAATTTGGTCAATAGTTTTTCTTTTCCACAAGTTCATGAAACTTTATCTAGTCGATTTTCCAATTATTTTAGGGCTATGTAAGTTTCAACGTATTTTTAATGCAACAAACCAACATTTGCTTGTTTTAAAAAAAAATTCTCCATGTAGAGATTTTTAATGATCCCTGATTTAGTATTAATTTATGTCCTCCATTTGTTTATGTATTATTAAAAAAATACATTTGGTTTATGTAATTCTTTACGAATTATTTTAAAAAAGAATCGCGATATAGGTAGAGATTTTTTGCGAAAATGAACAACCTATTAAAATAAATAAAACCGTAAATGGGTTACTTTTTTTTCTGCCGAGACAAGCTTTAAACTTTAACTTGATAATACAACAGAATTTGAGATATAGAGTATTGATCAGTGATATGTAATACCTTCCAAGTTATATAATATCAGGTAAGTAACGGATTAGCTCCCAAAAAAAATCCATGTCAACCCAAAGCAAATTTTTTGTAAAGTGAAGTTTTAAAAATCAAAAAATGAAAGTATGACAAAATTTACACAGTTGAATAGTGAGCAGGTCAGATTTTGGCGTTATTACATACCGGAGAGAAGTCTAGTAGAGCAATTGGGAGAGCAGTTGGTTGCTCTAATGCAGTGGTCGCCAAACTCAATAAGGATATGAGCTACTTTCGGAAATTTAAATTATCTGCTGAGCTACTTATACACATTCCTATTTCCCCTATTTTTTTTCATCAGAAATTATTAATACCTTTTTTAATATCACAATTTAATAAATAGATTTACATAAATTAATATTGAAAAATATGTTTTAATTTAATAATTTTACCCAAATTATGAAAGCTTAGATTAAACAAGAAAAAAATTACAAGCTTGTTTAATCTAGCCGTGCCGATGATTTTGATTTTTCTCGAATAACTCTTTTAACACATTGCCTACGGGGCGAATCACGGTCAAACTTGCGGGGGGTCGGGGCGCATTCGCCGAAATTTGGTGAAACGTCGTCTTTTACAAAAAAAATCACAACTCTTTTATTAATCAAGACATTTCTGCGCAAGGTCTGAAGTATCTAACCAAAAACAAATAATTATAAAAGACAAAAAGTTGTATAAGTTACAGCCGATCAAACGTGTAGTGTTGGCTAGCGTGTGATATGCGCGCCCCGGACATACACGAATACACCTTTGACGTGGAATCCACGTCTCCCGTAGGCAATGTGTTAATATAAATCCTACATGTCACAAACATTTGTATTATATAATCAAGTATAAAATAAATTAAAACAGATATTGATTAAGAATTCATCAATATCTTGACTTAAAATGCTTAGGGTATATATCTTCCATAGGAAATAGACCCCACCGCGCGACGCTGTTGGTATCACACAGAAACAAAAATGAGACCATGTGGTATTGTATCTAATGCTGACTGTCATTCCCACCTAAGTGGCGATACAAACGAGAGAGAGAGACAAAGTGTATGGCACAGTTCACATTGCAATACATCGCCGACTGCTTCTATATTTTACTTAGAAAACGGCAACATGTTAAGCATTTCATAGAAATTTAGTTTGAGAAATATTTCAATTCGGAGTCCAATAATCAAATTTGAGAGGCAAATTTGTAAACATGATAAAATATCCTACGCGAGCTAGCGAAATGCCGTTCGCGAGCGACCGGTAGCTCGCGATCTACGTAGCTGGTGATAGAGGTCACCTTAAATGTAGAAGAGCGCTCAGTAAAATAACTGCGGCTGACGATCGGTTTCTGAGACGGCTGTTTTTGCAAAATCGATTCTTAACAGCGGGGGATATTTGAGAGGAATTTATAGCAGGCGATGAAGCAGAAGTTAGGATACACAACATCACTAGAATATTGCGAAACAGCCGTGTAATTGCCGGGAGGTCAGGAGAAAAACTATTCCTAACAAAGAATATGACGAAATCCAGATTAGAAAAGGCGAAAATTTACCAAACCTGAACTAAAACCGTCTGGCAAGAAGTCATATTCTCCGATAAAAGCAAATCCAGTATCCAGAATCCAATTTGTGAGGCATAGATCTGAAGAGCGGATGCACTAAACTGCCTCCGAAGGACTGTGAAGCAGTCACCTGATCAAAAGATTGGGGGTGCTTCTCATATTTTGAATTTAGAAGATGATCTTTCATGACGTGATAGAGCAAAAAATAAACCGACAAAATCCTTAACACGTTGCGGTCCGGAGGACTCGAAAACGCGTCCTCGCGGGCCAACGTAGAAGTACGGGGGACGCGTTTTCGAGTCCTCGTTAGCGCTGATGTTAAACCAAAATCATTTATATTTCATTGATACGCAGACCACACTTTGAGAAGTTTTGAACTATTATTTTTTTTACATAGAGATAACCTTTCTGAACACAACAACAAAAAAAATATTGATTTAAATGGTATCAGAATTACATCGATTTTACTGAAGTACTTAACGTTTTATCTATTTTTTTTCGCGAAATCTCCCGGCAAAACTCGGCGCGGAACCCAGCGGACCGGAATGTGTTAAAATGGATGTAATAATTAAGCTTTGTTATTATAAATTAAAATATAAAAAAAAAAAAAATCTTAATTTTGTTATATTTCTATAAATATAAAATAAATAAATTTCTTTAAAAAGCTCATTTTTTTTGTTAATTTAGAACTAATTAAAAATCCCCAATATCATTCCCGAAAATTTTCCCTGCAATTCTATGACATCGTATTAGCCGATCCGCCACAGCGGCTCGAAACCAACGTAATCGTCGGAATGTATTATGGAAAATAGACGCATTTCAAGTCAAGATATTTTTTTTTAAAAAAATGGATTTTTCTAAGAATAAAAATAGTTATTCATATGTTTTATAAATTGATTTTTTAACTAATCAATATGGCGCGTGAATGACACACACGCGATGTCCCGCCGCAGACTGCCAAATTCTCGCGGTACGTTTCACTCGCACTTGGCACATCGTACCGGTTGCGAACTAGAAAAATCATTCGAGATCAAAATTAAAAGTGCATTACCGCTTCGATGGCATATAAGCGAATTAATGACGCAACACAATTCATTTTCTCTATACGCCTGATTTATTAATCCAGTCTGGCGGTAATGAATCACTTTTCCAATGAATTCGTATATTTTCCAATGAAATATTGCGGAATGCCGTGTTGGTAAATACGGCTGTGGCCATTTCGGAACCATGGAAAAGAAATATAACAATAAATAAATAAACGAAAAAGCCACACGTGTATTATGGAGCGGGCAACATTTGCGTCCAGATTACATCTGCGCTTTATTATTTATGTAGTAATTTACAACGGGCACAAACGATGATACCGACCATTGTTCGCACGGCTTATTGACCGGATATGAAAACGACAAAGCCTCAAAGGTTTGACGTCATAATTGACCAATTGTGCCTTTCGACGTCAATACGTGACCTTCTTCGAATCGATAATAATGTATGTATCGACCCGCAGACCCTACACGGCCGTTTCTTCCTTTTATTGTGTTTTGTTATTTAAACGAAACCGCGTAGAATCGCATAATCATTTATAAAAATAGTATTTATAATGTTTGGCGTTGAAAATGACATTGATTCGTCAGTGATTCGGTGATACATATGTCATTTGCAGTTTTATACATGTAATCTAGTATCGATTGCGATTGTAATACGGTGTTTGATAAGCGTAATTTGTTCCGGCGTTGATAAGCAGTATATAAACATATTATTAATACGATAAATTAACCCCCAATCGTCAGGTTTTCAAACGGCACTAACAGGAAATAAGCGCGATAAGATATTTTTGCGGGGAAAATCTAGATATACTTGTATTGCTCGGAGCCAGGGTTGTTCATGCGACGTTTGCGACAACATGGAAGGTTGTAGATTGGGAATGCATGGCGAAATGGCGTGATGATTGATTGTCGGATAAGTGGGGGCGAAAGAAAAATCTTGTCGATCGCGCTGCCACGCGATCGCGAACGCGCTATGTCTCCATGCCAATTAGTCTCTTAGTAATAAATTAATTTTCATTTTAATTAGAAAAAATGTAACGTTTTTATTACGCGTATAATAAGATCTATAAATATGGATATTGATCATTTTTGAATAAATAATAAATAAATAAATAATATAAAATATTAGCAAAGAAACGTCTTCAATAAAAGATTTATGTGATTTTTTGTATTAATTATTGTATTTTTTTAAATGTAAATATTCCTGAAAAATGCCTTTACCGTTAGTTTTTTCTTAACATCATATAGTATTTACGATTAATTATCGAATTATTAAAAATTTACAAGTCAAGAATTTTTTTTGCAGAAATTTTCGAATTGATTGACCGATATTTCGGCTTAATTTAAAGATAAATTACGCATACTTAAAATTTTAAATAACATTTAAAATAACGATATTAACACATTGCCTACGGGAGACGTGGATTCCACGTCAAAGGCGTTTTCGTGTATGTCCGGGGCGCGCATATCACACGTTAGACGACACTACACGTTTGATCGGCTGTAACTTATACAACGTTTTGTCTTTTAAAAATATTTGTTTTTGGTTAGATACTTCAGACCTTGAGCAGAAATGTCTTGATTAATAAAAGAGTTATGATTTTTGTTGTAAAAGACGACGTTTCACCAAATTTCGGCGAATGCGCCCCGCCCCAGCGCAAGTTTAACCGCGATTCGCCCCGTAGGCAATGTGTTAATATACAGCAGGGGTCGGAAACCTTTTTTAGAGTGACAAATTTAAATATTTTTGTCATCTGCAGGTCAAAATTAAAAAAAACATATATTAATAAGAGAGATGAAAATGAAACTTATAAGATAAAATTTTATTAATTTGTAGAAGTTCAAGAGCATACGATTTTTATTTACTAAAGCAGGATTATGCGATCGTTCGCCATTTTTATTAAATTAGAAAACAACACAAATATATGTAGTTTGCTGGCCTCCGTATTCGCTAGACATGATATACTGCGGTTTTTTATTCTAAAAGATGAAATAAAATTTAAAAGCATGATGTTTTGCTAATATTATGGAGATTAACACAAAATCGTTGATGGAGTTAAACGCTATACCCAAAATTGCATTCCAAAAGTGCTGCGAAAATTGGAAAAGACATCAGTGTATATTGTATCTGATGAAGAATAGAAGAAAAACAAAAAAATGCGTATTATCTCATCAAGCCTTACCTAAATTTATTTTATATAATTAAGCCTAATATATTTAGAAGAAAATATGAAGGTTTCTGTAAGTCGAGGGTTGCTAATTGGAAGGGCCACCAGTGAGAATTCGCAAATTGGTCGTGTATCGTACACAATATGGCCGTCGATAATAAAAGCCAATTCTCTAAGAGGTCAAGTGAATTATCTGAAGTGGCCACCACACCCTTGGAGGAATGTCAAGAAGACTGGGCCTTGAAACAAATCGTTCAGCGGTCTCGAAATAAAAACCCACGGACAAACCACTCGACTCTGCATCAAAATCGCATGCAACGCGACACACGACAATGGCAAATTTTGCAAAAAAAAAAAACACGAGCCTAATTTCTCGTTCAAAAAATATATTATTTTTTTGTGAAGAAGCTAAGTGAACTCACCCCCTTCGGCAAATGTCAATGTCGTCCTTCGATGTCCATTTTCTTCACTGTGATGAATAATCCCATGTCACAACAAGACGGCTTCTCGACACCACAATATCACGATTGATTATTAATTTTTAACATATTGTCACAACAGACGGTTTCAACATAACTGAAAATTAAATGCGATTCATTAATTTTAAGATGATGCAAATTTGAGGATGGATAGGATTTTTTAAATATGATTTAACATGACTATTAATTTGATTATATATTTTTTTACTATATAAACAAGAGCCTAGCTCTTAATTAAATAAATATATTTAAAAAAAATCAAAATCGATATTTTAAGATAAAACATTAGAGGATTACAAGTGGCGCATTTAAATTCGCCAGTCTGAAGTCATTGCATGGTAAAACAAGAGGATCAAACATATTTGAATAAGTAAAATTATGCCTAGAATATGCCTATATATGTACTGATGGACATCAGTGTGTGCACTGACGGAGCGTCGTCAATGATAGGCAACATCAATCATCCTCAAGTTATTGCAAGTCGCTTCCCTGATTTGACTAAAGATGAAAATTATATCGATATAATCGATGTGTTCTTACATAATTCATAGATACAAATGAAACTAGAATCTAAAGTAGAAAATGCGCTCGAATTGTATGGAGCGAGGTATGTAAAAGGTTGGCCAACACTGATCTATATCGTATTACCAGTATTTTGCATAAATTGGGGAATCTCATAAATCACATTTTTTGTGAAAAAATCGTAAAACGTAAATAAAAATGCAATCAGAATTGCTCAACATTTATTTTATGTCATGTAATGAATCATCATCATCATTTGCTAGCCACAAGACACTCACTCGCTGAGCGTATGAGCCTTACCAGACTCTCGAATGGCAGTCGAGGCCAAAGGAAGTCTGAGTCTCACACGTGACACCTCATTTATGTCCATTCTACATAATATAAGATAAATCAATGTGTTCATTAAAAGAAATCGAATACATCCGTCATACGATTTGATGGAATTTTTGAAAAAATAAATACTGTCATAAATTTTATTTCAGATTATTTAACACATTGCCTACGGGGCGAATCGCGGTCAAACTTGTGCTGGGGCGGGGCGCATTCGCCGAAATTTTGTGAAACGTCGTCTTTTACGAAAAAAAATCATAGCTCTTTTATTAATCAAGATATTGAGCCGAAGATTAAATTACTTGAACTTCAACATTTGCTGGATAGTTAATGTAAAAAAAAAATTAAATCCGAAAGCAGGAGTCACTAAACATTTTGGCAACGGGCGTAATTGATTTTGTCGGCTAGCGTGTGTTATGCGCGCCCCGGACATACACAAATACGCCTTTGACGTGGAATCCACGTCCCCCGTAGGCAATGTGTTAATACCAAAGAAACTGCTCTTGGATATCAATCTCAATCCGATAAAAACTAACTGATTGATTGATTGATATTGATAATATTGAGGAGATAATAATCGCTGATGAGGTGTATTAAATTAATAAACAGGATGTTTTAAAAATGTATACACTGATACTTGAATTTACTGCAAAAATCTTTTTACCACGCATTTGACTGGTGAAGAAGGACTTTGGTGAAGAAGGCGATTTTATTTCAAATATAGCATATCTTGATGAGAATCTTCAAAACAGATGGCTTGGACGAATAGGCCCCATTGAATGCCTTGCCCGTTCCTTAGAACTGACTTTTTCTTAGGGTATACCTTAAAGAGAAAGTTTACGACAGAAAACCGATGATACGGGAAGAATTAAAAGCCGCAATATATGTACTAGGTAGTAATTTTTAACAGAAGGAAAAGTTATATAGTATGTACATTATTATGAAATTTAAATATGGTGATTTTAATTATCATTTAAGCAGTTTATATATTTTTTGGGATAACCCAGAGCCCCCCGATGGAATTGGGGAGCAATAAGGGGGCCATGAGGTGCTAATATTTATACCCTTTTTTCATGATGTGTGTACATGTATATTCAATGTATTGAGAGAGTTTTTTTAAGAAAAGGAATTTCGTTTAAATAATATCATGTCAGTTGCTACTGATGTTGCTCCAGCTATGGTAGGGTGCTATCGTGGCGTTATTTCTTTATTGAAAAAGTCGTTATCAAATATATTAGCAGTGCATTGTGTGATTCATCGACAACATTTAGTTGCAAAAAATCTTGGTGATCGCCTGCATCGTTCATTGCAATACGTAATTACAGCAGATGACAGATTGTTTGGACAACTTTGCATCGAAAACGACGAAGACTTCAATCGTTTGCTTCTCCACACAGAAGTACGTTGGTTGTCAAAGAGGCAGTGGCCCAGAAACAATTATATTACATATTTTCAAATTCGTGCGTTATTGCATCATGTAGTTTGAATAAACGTCATTGCAATGCATACTGTGGGGGCTTATACACTTTTTACACGGTTTTTTGTGGTAACGTATCCATCGTGTAAAATAAGACTTGGATTGATGTCGATTCAAATCAGGTATGGTCAAAAAAGTCGTGGCAGCAAAGGCTTAATTTTCATTCAAACATCATTTTTACGTTGCGCGTTTTTTTTCCAAAATTTACAAGTGAAAAGTGAAGCGAAATTAATGTTTCAAAAACATTGCAAAATATACATATTGATTAAAATCGGGAGTACATAACCTTTTGAATTTAGTCTGGCCTGCGAACTACTGGTAACATCTGATGAATCTGATCGAGAATATTAGAAATAGGTGGTAATTAATGTTATGCAAGTATATAATATAATATTGGTGACAGTACATCAGATTCGTCTTTCTCTTTAGGATTATTTAAAAAATATTAATTACTCAACAATTTCAATATCGGCGTATCTTATTTATATCACTATAAGTAAGTATATGAAAAATAAGTTCACTACATTTTTCGGTTTCATTTACAAAAAAGGGGGCCATGGTTCAAATAAGTTTGGGAATCTAGGCTGTAGATTAATGATTTTTCGATGTAAATGAATGTTTTCCGTAAGCGATTGATGAAAGCCCGGATTTTCATGCGTTTCCATGAAAATTGACCGTTTAAAATTCGGCAATGTCAGAGTTATGACAATGGCGAACCGCGCAAGGGACATGCCCTTCGGTGGCGAAATGTCCGACGACCAAAACAAAGATAGGCCCGGGCGCCCAGTACGCATGTACCGGAGCGGCGCGTAGTACGGATCGGTTCTATTTATAGCCCCGGCTCTACCATTTTGTTTTCGTTGGCTTTTCACGCTTTTCCACGCGTTGTTGATCAATATTTCGGCTAATGTAACATGACATGTTTTCATTAAACACCGTACCCCTCTGCCGCGTCCCCCGCCCTCTGGCTGCCCATATCCATTCAATAATTTTCCTATCCAGCCGCGTGTACATGCACACAATCAAATTCATTCAAAAATGTATAAGCGGCGTAGAGAGAGAGGAGGGACGCCACCCATCCCTAGGCCCCCGTGACGCAGGGAGCCGCTCCTGGGGAACGGGGATCCAGTCCCACCGCGTTAAATAACCGATTCGATTGCACATAATGCAATTATATCGGGCCGATAGTGATCGGCTGCGTTCGGATACGCGGAGCGCTATTTTTGGAAACGCTGAAAATCGATATCGCTCGTTTCACAATTAAAATATGATTACTCCCGACATCGGGCTATAATTAAGCCCTCGCACCGCCCTCGACGATAAATCGACTCCGACGAAGAAATATCGAAACGACCGCCATAACCGTGTCGCTAGCGATCGGTCGCTGGTCGTCGACATTGTTTGAATTAAACATGGGATGCGACGCGGCGGTCGCTCGCAATCGACGCGTACGTGTCCGACGGTGGTTGGTCACAGTGTGCCACCATCTTTGCCGTTTCATTCACAAAACGCACTGGACGGCCGCGGATCGATCCGTCAGCCGAGCCAGATGTTCCCGAAACCGCGCACTGGCGCCAGCGACGGCCCTCCGGCCCACAAGAACACTGGCCGGCGACGGGGGAGCCCCGGGGCCGATACCTACGTTTGCGGTTAGGGTCCGGGGGTACGAAGGGGGCAGATAAGACGGCGTGCCCCCACGGCGAATGCCTACCGACTGGCCCCACTGACGTTGGCCACAAATGCTGAGCTCTGCAGCAGAGCCCCACTGGGCATGCGCCCCCATTCCTGACCGACGCAGTAGCGCCCTCGCCGCTCTGGCAGGAATTTCGAAAATATCGGGACACGGCCGCTTGATTTACAAGCGGGACCCGACACTTTCCACTGAACAAAACGATAATAATCATTCATAAGCGTTGATAACGATCGATATAATAAAGGGACCAAGAAGTAATCGCGCATTTTATGAACAGATATTTGATTTCAATGCCATAAGTAATGTCGTTTTTTCGATGCGCCATCTTTAAAATAGTCTCCTTCAGTCTGTTAGGCAGTAAGGACATGTTACAAGTTTCTCTTGTGTAGCGGCTACCTGCTCGTGGCCTTTAGACAAAAATTACGGTTTCATTATCCTTCTGACGACAATGGGAGGAACGTGTTCTGCAGAGCTGCTTTCGGTATCGTTTTGAAAGAAAGGCGGCGGCAAAGGATATTTAATGGAACTACGGTGACACCAGTGATGTCAGGAAATGTCAACGATAGTTCAAAATTTTAAATCTGGTGATTTGTACGTTAGGAAAGTGGACGTCAGGCCGGATGAAGCAGCCAAATGAATTCTGCAATCGAAGACAGGCGATGCTGATCATTGAAAAAATTATCGGAAAAAAGGTCGGTACATCCTGGTCCAGTACTCAGAGGATCCTAAGAAAGATTAAAATAAGGTGTTTGGAGTCCTTTTACGCGATGCGCGCGACCTCGGCTGCCGAAATTGACTGTGAAAAAATTCAGGATCTTGGATGGGTCACCCTGTTGCATCCTCCATACTCGCCGGATCTCGCACCGATTTTTACTTATTTAGTTCTATGGAACATTTTCTAAGAGATCAAAATTCCTTCGAAGAGTAGAGTTTCAAAACCCGCAGAGTTTTACAAGAAGGGCATGGATGATTTGAAAGAAAGGTAGCAGAAGGTTATAGATAATATGGGAAATTATTTTGTATAAGATAAGTTAAATAAAATACAGTCAACCCTCTTATAACGTTTCCTGTTAATCGCTATTTTTTCACAAAATTCTAATATTTTCAAGATCAATTTAAATCATTCGTAAATCTATAATACATTGCCGAGCGAAATGTCAATGATATTTGGTTGACAAGGAATTTTGTAAAAAGGAAAATTGTTTTGAATTTCATTGAAAAAAAACGACGTTACCCCTAATATTATAAAGCTTTGTCATTAATACCTTAATTTGATAAAGGATCAAGTCGGATATTGTCGCGTGCCGGTATCAGACGTGGCGGCGATGGCGGTTGGGCGCAATCATGGTTTCATAGATTCTACGGAGCTATGAGGAGCCAGGCCGCTATCCAGGCCAATTCAGTGACGTGTGTGCTATCGGAGGTGCCCGTAGCACCTGATCAGAGCGTAAATTAAATACGAATTGGACCTAGCCTCATCTGATTGTTATTGTTACACGCTAGCGATCTGACCCGTATTCGAAGAGCCAAGATAACTTGGAGAACGTCCCAGTCATGCCATCATGCATCCTGGCTGGCCAGTGTCATTAGAAACTGCCTGAATTCATAGTTTCCTTCGGAAGGCTGATCTATCCGAGTACTAACTTAGCTCACTCGTGGTTAATCCTGTCAGTGCGGCGCGCATGACGTACATGCACATACAAATTGTGTCTAGGTGCGACTTTAACGCAACTTTAACTTTAACTTGTCATTATATGTAAACTAGATTTAGTTGAGTGATGGTGTTCTTTTTAAAAAATAGCTCATAAACACAGCTAACAATAAATATAAAATTTACCACAAGAAAGTTATAGGAACCATGTAAAATATAAATATGAATCGTAACCATTCAAATCGCGCGTGGTATCTCAGTCAAATCTCGAGCGGTCCGCAGTAGTATCGGTGACGTACCTCGGCTCAGGGGTTGCCAAGGGTGTTTCACGTACATTATGTTCCACATACACGTGTACGGATGTAATGGTTTAGAAACATTGCATTTCACATTTTGAGTATTTTTCTCTATACCAATTTACATACATGGCATTCGTTCATTCTAATAATAATTCTTCATTTCTCAAAATATTTACATAGAAATGTATTAATGTGCATTCATATAAAATATTTATAAGATTGTTTCTGTTTTAACGTTAAAATTAGATTGATGGCATACAATTTGTGTCATCTCAGACTGGATAATGTGTCCCTTTTCTATGTTTTTTTTTATATAAGAATTATTTACAACAATTCCTACTTTATTTTGTATGTGCAATAAAATGTATATTTACGAGTTTCGTATGACAGCTACTTTGTTTTCAAATCACTAATATAAATAAAAAAATGACGAACAAAATTTGACGCACTTCACAGAAAGGTTGCCCAGCCCCGGCGAGTGGCGCGTGGCACATTGAGTATGTGTGAGTCACAGGCGGCCGCTGCGATCTCTTTGAGCAATTCGATCATTTGTACGATTTATTATTACGAAAATAAAGCGAATCGAGTTTATTTTTTTAATTGAGATGGCAGAACATACCCTAGTTAACACGTCTGCATAGATCTCGTATAAGAAGATGGTACAGTCATACCTCCGATAGCGCGTGTTCCGATAACGCGAACGCATTCTATTCATGCATAGCTCGACCGTAAACTCTATGCCGTTTGGCTGGGTGCGCCTGTGTGTTGATCTCGCTCGCACATATCTATGTCCTTATGTGTGCGAGTGCTCGCCACATTTCTCACCATTCACGCCCGATGTAGACAATGGGCCACGGATGTATATGTGTATGTCGGCGATCGCATGCATGGCAACCGAATATTTCATTCATCTAAGATACGGTTAACTTACATTATCGTAATAATATGTATGTTACCTACAAGCCATGACATCGGTCATATATAAATTTCTGAGTAAATAAAGTCCTTGGTTATTCATTTAAAAAAATATCCCGCGCTGATCTGTCTCGATCTTGAACCACTGGTGTTCGTTTTCAGAGTCATAACTAGTGATTTTAGTGTTTCATCGGAGTGGTCCAGCTCGTAGTATGTATCGTATGCAGTTGACAGTTGCCGCTGGCACGCTGCCCATTACGCCCCCCGTTCAACAACACCATTAACGGAGGCCGGGGCGTAAAGTTTTACGGTTATTTTCACAGTTAAATTTAACCGCGGTTTAATTTTAACTGGCGAAATGCAAATGACACAGTTGCACAAAAAGTTGCACGAACGGTCCCGACCCAATTTCTGATACACGCTCGACGCCCAGTAATTAATGGCATCCAATAAAAAGTTTTCCGACACGCCGCTGCTGCGCCGAAATTTTCTTAATAATCTCGAATATATATGCAAACTAAATTTTCACGCCAGCAACGCTGGCTGCAGCGCGCAGTGCAACAAATCATTTCCGTGGTGGGCATGCAACTGCGACACTTGAGAAACTAATCTCGATTTGTAGATTTTTTTGCATAAAAAAGTATCTCAAATTATGTAAATCTTCAGAGCTATACGATGCCATGAAGTGTCTCAAAATTCCTTCAAATGTTGTAAATCAGATTGAACGTGCGTCATCCATATGATCCTTTAGATGGGTTGGAGAGATACTGGGGATTAAAACTAAGTTCAACGTCGTTCTAGAAGGAGAGGTAAGTAGCAATATCTGTGTCAGCAATAGACACAGATACTGAAAATCAATGCAATTAAATCAAAGTACATTTGAGGATGAAAGGATTGCTTTTGCGCATCAAGGTTAATAATCACTCGTGACTTATTTGAAGCAGAAAGCGTCTAGAATAGATGAGAATGAGTACCGAGGAAAACCCTCGTCTATTTGCTTTTACACAGTCCGGAGGGTAAAATCCGATACCAACAGTAGTAGATCATATCAATGCCAGCAAAGCCCAAGAGAGGGAAAACTTTTTACAAAGAGCCGTATACCAAGACGTCTATAAAAAAAGAAATAAAAGAGAAGCCATCCGTCATGTTGAGGTTTTTCTCCCTTTGGCATTGACCAGCATTCGAGAGTCTGGTAAGAGCCATACTCTCAGCGAGTAAATGTCTCGTGGCTGGGAAATGACGATGATGAGATGCCCTATGCCAAGGGCTTGAATCGCTGATTCGATAAGCATAGCTCCAAATCCGTCCGGGATATGTAAACATATCTCGGCGTTTACATGTCATATAACGAAACCAGCTTAGGAGTCTTAAAAGAATCCATGCTAGAATACAGATACTGCATCGGACTTTAAAGACATTTATGCTGGAAACTATTCTCAAGGAAGATCATAATCAAAATTCTATCAAACCTCTTATGATGTTTGGTTTGACTCATAGGCTTTAACAAAGCTAGATGTTCTATAGATGGACATTATGGAGAAAAGGATCAGGAGAAGGATATTTATACTTAATAGCGACGAATACTGGCCGCTGATCAGGATTATTAGATTATGACAGACCTAACATGTTTCAAGAATGCAGAACAGCCAGAAATTGAAATGGCTTATTATCGACACAATTAATTGTCTCCTGAGGTATGGAAGATCAAGACTGACGTGGCTAGATTGCACAGCAAGACACTGGATCAGTGAGTCTAACTAGAAGGTAGAACGACTAACGAAGTGTCTTGTGTCTTTTTCGGACGACCTACGTGTTCTTGTTTTTTCTCCATACGTATGTGGCGGTTATTCCACAGAGCTGTAACAATTCACTTAATCTGCCCTGGCAATATTTGGCGTCCCACTCGTTTCTATCCTTCTCCCGTCAGTTGCAGCGTGAACACGCTCTTGCATTTCGTTCTAACGGAAGATGGAGCCACATTAAGTACGTGCTTCACACATACGTCGCCATAATGACCGTGGAGAATCTCACCTCTGGTCATAATGGCCATTTATATAGACCACCATTCGCAGGACAAGCTGGCCACATCATCGTTGACGTCAGACGTTTCTATCGCCGGTGAGAGTAAAAGCTCGTAGTGGTCTGAGTCACGAACCCTTAATAAATTTAACCCCACTTACCTATCCATTACACAAGTGTCGATTTTTGAAGAGTTGGAACAATTCTAGAGCCCCCAATCCGGTCCAGTTGCAAATATTGCAAGGACATGACAGTTTATTTCTTCATAGCCATCCTATACATACATAAGTGGCCTTCTAACCCTTAGGCGGGTTTTTGTCACCTGGAGGACACTACGCGATATTTAGCAGAGACACGTTCGTCCCAACCCAAATCAGACCAGACTAGGGCCAATTCGTATTTAATTCACGAACTGATGGGGTGCTACGGGCACCTCCTGTAGCACACACGTCGCCGAATTAGCTCGGATAGCGGTCTGACTCCTCATAGCTCGTAGAATCTACGAAACCATGATTGTGCCAACCGGCATCGCCGCCACGTCCAATACACGCGACAACACTCGGCTCTACCTTCTACGTTTTTCTCCATGATGGTTTGCAGAAAGCGATACTTAAGTCCACGAATGACGTGTCAAAAACTTCCTCTTCTTATAGAGACGTTGAAGTACTATTGTATTCTTGACGTGTTCCGTCCGTTGAATCATTCAAATGTTATGCTCAGCCAGATATTATTCGCTATCAGCGTCATCCGTACAACTATCTTGAAGTATTTTATTGCTCTATTGGTAATTCGCCTTCTTCAGAGCCATCAATCAACTAATAATTTTCTTCCGACTCTTTGGAGTATGATTCCGTGAATTAAGCCGGAATATTTTCAGAAAAGACTTTATCTCACAATCTCGGAACTCGATACCTAAATATATCAGTATGGTCGACAAATAATCTTCAATTATTTTCGGATCATAGATAGTTGGCACTGCTTAATATATTAGGTAAAACGGAAAGAAATGTCATTTTTTCTGGTGCTTCACTTGACCAGTTTGTCACCGGTTGCCGTCTAGTTAGCACGTCGTATTTGGTATCATTTTGAAGCTCTGTTTTTACTCTTGCCATTTTTACCATTTTTTTTATTTTCTATACCGTAGTAAAATAATGCAGAAGCCTGAGATTGAAGAGATGCATTTGCGGTATTTCATGATGTTTTTATTTGATAATGGATTAAAGCCGAAAGAAGCTACACAGACCATCTGCGATATTTATGGAGTCGTCTTGAAACTGTGAAAGTGCTTTAGATGGTTTAAAAAGTTCAAAAATGGTGATAAGAGTTAAAGGACAAACCAAAAACAGGAAGACCCCTCAAAATCGACGATGACGCCCTAAATTCATTGGTGATCCGAGTAAAACAGTGAAGGAATTGTCACATGACCTTGGCTGTCCAATAACAACTGTGCAAGATCATTTGAAAAGGTTGGGGGAAAAAAAACAGGTAAAGAATTTGGGTACCGCACGATCTCCCCCAACGGCCTTCGAGCAACGCCTAACAATCTGTGCATCTATATTGTCCAGACACGAAACAGATTCATTTCTAAGAAGAATTATTACTGGGGATGAGAAATGGGTTCTTTACAGTAATGCCAGAAGAAAAAAACAATGGTTATCTCCAAAACAGGTACTTGTGCCTACTCCTCGGCCAACATTATCATTGAAAAAAGTTTTGTTATGTATTTGGTTGGATATTTCGAGTATAATTCATTATGAATTATTAAAACTTGGTCAGACAGTTACGGCAGAGTTATACTAATGCCCGATATATGCCCAATTAGAAAGATTAATAGTTAACAACAACAGGAGAATTTTACAGTATGATAATGCAAGACCTCATGCAGCAAAAATCATCCAGGAAAAAATCAGAGAACTAGATCTGGAACTTCTGCCACATCCACCGTATTCACCTGATATATCATCTTCCGACTAGCATTTATTTAAATCAATGGAACATTCACTTCGTGATAAAAAATTTGCAAATGTTGTACAGGTGAAAAATCACCTGGATTCATATTTTAACAGTAAACCGTTTTACGAAAATAGAATTAAAAAGTTGCCTATGTTATTGAGGAAGATCATAGGCAATGATGGAAGTTATATAACAGAGTAATATTATGTGTTTTTTTCGGATATAATTTTTTTTTCATTTCTTTCCGTTTTACCTAATATATTGAGATGAAAAACCGGATGTCCATATTTAATGTTTAGCGGGTGCAATATGAGCGGAAGTAATCGAGTGTCTGCTAATTTATTAGCGGGGCCGGTATGTGTGTGGGGCCACGAGACACGCGAGCGGTTTGTTTACGTATATATTATTGAAAGTGTATCAGGGCATCCGTAGCAGGGGCGCAGGAGCCGCGAGGGGGCCTGCGCCCCCCGCCCATAGCGCCGAGCCAGGGCTGCTCAAGTCGCGCTCGCCGCCGGAATAATATTCGACCAGGAACGTATGAACGGGAGACGATCGACCGAGGTACCCGCTACGCTACGATTTCGCGAACACCGTCAGAAGTGTGTTCGGAAGTCAAAATTAGTTATCATGAATAGAATACTTGGACCGTCGAAGCTACAGAAAGAAAATCCACCAACATCCATGAATAAAGTTCGATTATTAATGTTTTCAAGGAAGTTTCAATAAAATTTGGCCTCAAAGCGAGACTGCTATCGTCGTCGGGCATCGTCGTGACGTCACATTTAATTTATTTGCTCGGAAAATTTGATCGAAAACGCATTTTCATCATCGTCGATAAGAATTTTCCGGAATACCACCTACTCGCCGAGCGGCACGGGGTTGACCACACCTTCCCCGCAGTCGGAGTGGGGGTGGCAGCTGATCGATAGCGGCGCCGCGTCACTGCGTGGGCGGCGTGACGTCACCACCACCCCCACCCTCTCCCGGGCCCGTATATTAAGTACCTACGGTTTATTTTCAATAGTAGGTCGCGTATTTTCGATAAATGTAAATACACACACACGCACGCACACACACAAAAACACTTGCGAGTGTGTCCAGCTCGGAAAACTAATTTTAGCAGTGCGTCGTGATTTATTACGTTTTTAAGAAATTGATTTGATTTATTGCGACGCGAAATAGTCAGAAAGTATCTGGGCGCCGTGTAGACCGGTGACACCCAGTGATCCCTGCCGACGCCCAGTCGACGACCGTCCGGGCCCAGTTTATTTTTAGCTTATTTAACGTATATTTAATAAATTATTAATTAATATAAACACAATACGATTGTTGTTAATATAAATATGATTTATTCGGGGGGGGGTTTTTGATGGGCTAAACCCCCGTCGGCTCGTATGCCGAATACAATTTACGACTTTAATACCGAAAATAGTTTTACAGCACGAAACACCCACGATTTTTGAATGTTTCACGCTATTAAACGATCCGCCTATAAATCGTAACAATTTTCAGCGGAAAATATATTTGGAAAATGCACGACACGAAATGCAAAAATTGTGGAAAATCCATAGTTTCCGGCATACGGAAGTTTCGGTCACCGGAGAACACGTACAAGGCGTTTGATTCACAAAACTTGTGCATCTAAACTCTGCTGAAAATATGTAACTATATTTTAAAATGCATATACACCTAGTCGTATGGTTCCACAATAACACCGTGTAATACAAATCCGTGTTATACGAGGTTTAAAGTTTATACAAAATTAGGGTTAGATTATTTCATTTATTTTTTAAATAAATAATAGAAACAATATACATTTAGGTATTTTTTGGAAAAAAAACATTAACAATATATAATAGATCATTCATTCAACATCACTTAATCTATCACTTAAAATTCCATATGTTCGACTCTTTTTCAAGATCGGTTGTGAGTTTTCATCGTCAGAGGACTCTGGATTATTTTTGGATTTAGCCTTTAAAAAATCTGCAATAAGCTATTGTCAGCTTTTAGCGGATACATCTTTACGTTTATCGTTATAGGGGTCAAGATCTGTTGTAATTCTCTTTTGAACTTCAAACCATCCTCCAATATTTTTACGATATCTTGAATATCCATATCAACAAATACTTCTCCACCAAATGTTAATTGTCTTTTGGTATTCAACTTCTATTGGTGGTACAACATTTTCTGCAGGGACTACTTCTGGCCACAGCTTTTTCTAGAAAGAATTCAAAGTCGATTGATTTATTTCTTTAACAGATGCAGAAACAATATCGACACAATTACGAAAAGAACATTTTTTCCAAATTTGTGTGACTGCTAAATTTTCATCTTGATAGCTATCATTTAATATGTTGGCGGTACGGAACCTATACGGACCTATACGGACCTACGGAAGTAGCTATAATTCGAAGGAGATATGGTGGGACCTGCTGTCTTTCTATTATTTCGCTCCACCTCTCGCTGATGAATGAGTTCTTCACGTCCAGTGTGATGAGAACCGAGTGGCTGCTGGCTTTTACTGAGCCGGCCCATGCCTCGTGTACTGTTTTAACTACCTCGGCGATTGCATCTACCGTTGAGCGTCCGATTCTGAAACCTAACCCAGCCCAACCTAGCAGCCAGCCCAGCCAACTGCCCTAGCAGCCCAGCCCAGCCCAGCCTAACCTAACCTAACCTAACCTAACCTAACCTAGCCTAGCCTAGCCTAGCCTAACCTAACCTTTTTTTTTTTTTTTTTTTTTTTTTTTTTTTTTCTGTTGGAGGAGATCTTCAAAAGACACCTCCATTCCGGAGATAGTGCTGGATTTTTACCAGCTAAAACCCCTCCTCCAGCTCCTAAGCTGGAGGAGGGGTTTTGTCACCACCACCACGGTATTGTCGTTAGATATTCAGCGTGATGGTGGCTGACTTTCGGGTAAAAACTTTACCTCACCTCCTTCTTGGTATCGTTATCCTTGCTGTCAGCTGTTGTTTGGCGGCCGTCTTGCCCTTTCGGCTTCCTCCTTAGTCAGCATCTTTATCAGCAAGAGCGTGGATGGCGTCTTTGTTCCTCTTCTTTGCCGAGGAGGTTTTCTGCACGGTTTCGATGGTTACCGTCTCTCTCCTAGGCTCTTCTTCCGTGAAGCGTGGACATTGCAATAGAGTGTGTTCGACATCCACCGCCTCTCCGCATTCGTGGCATTCCGTAGGTAGCCTCTTTTTCCCGATTCGGTGGAGTATTCTCCGAAGCATCCGTGACCAGTTAGAAGCTGGCGATGGAACCCTACATGTTGGCGATTTTGAGCCACGGTTCGATGCTGGAATCAGTTTTTCGGCTCCATTTCCCCTTTGGAGTCGTCCAGCATCTTGCCATTTTCTTGAGACAGAGGCGTACCCTTTTTCGATGGTCCAGTGGTTCTTAGAGTTCGGCTCCTGTTTTGCTGCTCGTAGCTCTCTCGGCTCCTCGGCCAGCAGGTATATTGGTGGTATTCCAGCCAGCACCAATACCGCGTTCTAGGAAACGGTCGAGTAGGCTGCGACAGCTCTCAGCGCACTGTGTCTCTGCACTCTTGCTAGGTTCTTCCTGGATCTCTCAGTTTTCATTGCCGGAGCCCAAATTGGGGCTCCGTATAAAAGGATACTCTGGACGACGTTTGCATCTCGTTAGACTCATGTTCGGCATGAGTCTAGACTAGACTCTAGAGCGTTCGCGGCGTCGGTCGCCTTTTTAGCCGCTCTTATTGTGGCTAAAAAAGCGACCGACGCCGCCCCTAACCTAACCTAACCTAACCTAACCTAACCCAACCTAACCTAACCTAATCTAATCTAACCAATTTACTTCCAAATTCGGCTCACTTCCGGAAAAGTTTCTGACTGCGTGACTTCAAAGAATCCCGAAACCAAGGAATCCGTACAAAACAAAAGTGTAGTGTTGTGTATAGTGGGCAACTTCTGCCTTATGTTTGATTGTAGGCAGTAGATCCTACATATTTAAATTTGTGATAAGTCATAGTTAAATAGTTGCGTTGAATAAATTGAATGAGAGACCATCTTACTACAAAGTATGCAGAATACCAGAAGATTTCAAAATCGTCCTATAATGAAGAGTTTAGCTGAGAAACAAAATGCAAAAAATGAAGATGGATTAATAGGAGCATATCACATGTCAAATTGAAAACAGTGAAGCATGATACTTTTTATTTGGCAGATATTTTTAAACGATTTAATGAAATTAACCTGCAGCTTCAAGGTGCCACTAAAACACTTATTAGTTGTAAAAATACTGTGTCCTTATTTATCGAAAAACTTGATCTTCTCCATCCTAAGCTTCTGAAGAGAGAATTTCATAAATTTCTGCATTGTTATCTATAAAAGAAGATATAACATCAGAAGAAATCGAAAAGTTTAGTTGCCATATCAGCGAACTTAAAATTGATATGATATTAAGATTTAAAGACATTTTAAATTTAAAGATATATAATTGGATGATAAATCCTTTCACTGTAAATTTGGATGAGGTCGATATTATTTATCAAGAAGAGCTATTGGAACTGAAATATATGACGTAGAGAGCAAAAATATTTTCAATTGTTTCGGAAGCCAAAAACTGGCAAAATAAAAAAATGCCTGGTTTGTATCCAAAAATATGGGAAACAATGAAAAATATTTTAATACTCTTTCCCACATCTTATCTTGTTGAATCAGGTTTTAATGTGGTGAATAACATTATGACAAAACAAAGAAATCGTCTGAAAATCACTAAAAGAGGAGACCTTTGTTTGTTTTTAACGAAAATTGAACCAGGCATAAAATATTTAGTCTCACAGCATCAGACTCAAGGTTCTTATTAATTATTGAATTTGATTTTAAAAATTTCTTGTTTTTTTCAATATGTCTTTTTTAGTTGCAATAAAATGTTGGTAATAAAAATTTGTTTTTTCAAATCTCCTACGTTCCTTCTAGAATTTTTTCCAACCATATACTGAATTGAAATATAGCGAGGTTGGTGGGCGGTAGGGAAATTTTACCTTGAAAAATAGGCAAAAGTGGGCGCTAGGCATAAAAAGGTTGACGACCCCCCTGTCCTAGTATCAATAATATTTTTTAAACAAGATTCTTTATCCTCACATAAGCTTCTACATCAGGTATAAAACATTTGTAAAACCAATCCTTAAAATAATACTTGTGGTCTATGCCTTTTATTGGCTCTCAAATAAACAGGTTAATTCATTTTGTTACAACCTTTCAGTGCTCGGTTTGTAGACCGATTAATAAACAATGGCTTCATTATGAATTCTCCAGAAGAATTAGAACATAAGAGTAAAGATATTCTTTCTTTCGCCACCTTAAATTCCTTAGCACGTTTTTCGCTTTTTGATATGTAGGGTCGACGAGGCATTCTTTTCCAGTACAATCCCGTTTCGTCTGGATTGGATATCCGGTCTGGTGAGTAGCCTTTATTTTTTATAATTTCTGCGAATTCTAGAATAATTTTTTTGGCATATTCTCTGTCAGCCGGCGCAATTTTTTCTAGAGTTTTTTTTTATATTATGTAGTGAGAATCGCTTCTTAATATTTTTAAACCATCCCCTACTAGCAGAAAATTAAAATTCATTTATCAGATCGTGTTACATAAAACCGTGTTATACGAGGCTTGGTTGTATATATTTATATTAATGCATAATTGCATATCCGTCCGGAAGCGCTCCGAGTGCAGTACAACGTTATTAAACAATTTATGAATGAGATCCCGTGACGTAACGCCATATCGTGAATGACGCAATTGCATCGTCGCCATATATACATATATATATATAGGGTAAGTTTTACGCGGAAAACTACTATTAAGACTAGTTCGTATAAAATATAATTTATTATATTTTTATTAACCCGTTTCATGCCTGTTTGACGTCGGAACAAATTGACACTCGTTATATCTTGTCTGCGCTCTATATAACGAGCGTAAATTAAAGCCGCGTCCTTGGCCGAAATGGTAAGTATGGATATGGGGGTGTATGAAAAGTGAATTATGGTGTCATTAGACATGTTTATTTTGGGGGTTTTATTTTTTTTTTATAATAGAACCAATTCGTTGGGGCGCCTGGCTGTCGAGCCGGCTAGTACAGTGATCCTGTGTGTACTTGAATGGCTGCAAGATTGCTAATATTTTTATCCAGGGTTGTAGTCAACATTTGTAGTAAATTTATTATAAATCAATTTAATTTATTTGTATTGATATGCGTGTCTATTAATTATATTATGAAAATATAAACTAAATTTATATTTAGTGTTACGCTGCGTAGTGAGCAAGAGCGCTGCCTGCTCGTCAGCGCTACTAGCGTCGTGTATAAGATGGATGCGGGGCGGCAGTGGGGTGGGGGAGTCTTATCGCTGTGTTGCGCTGTGACTCAGAGAAGTCCCGCGCTATTCATTCTGAGTTACTTTGGAAATACTCATTTTAAATGTTTTATTCTTCTTCAGCACCCCCAAATATTTAACCCACGAGCCGCCACTGGTCAAATACACCGTTGGCAAATCAAATACAACTTTTTACAAATAAAATACATTTTTTTGCAAATCTTTTAAAAATCCAGTTAAACAATTAAATATTTTTTTAAATATATACTTTTTTTTCAGTTCCTTCAAAAATGTAAAAAACGGGTTACGCTCTATTTATGTAGTACCCCGAATTTAAGTTTTCCCGCTAATTACGCATTTTTTTACCAGTTCCTTCCGAAACTCTACCAATCGCTAACAAATGCCAATACTCGGTTAAATGAATTAATCTAAGTGTCTCTGTGTTTTAATTTTAGTGGCTTTTTTCCCCGAAATTAGTACACATATTTTGTTTTTGGCACTCTCTGTACATATGCATATGTATTGTAATTTAAAAATTAGTATGTACATTCAGATCATGTTTTCTAAATAATATTTTAAAATAACCATGTAGAATAATAAATTATTGATCTTTATTGTCCGCAATTACGAAATAAACAATAAATAACAATATCCACTTGTGTTGACACGGGGGCGATGTTTTTTCTCGCTCGCATCCTGTAAAATGTGCCGAACATCCAGAAAGTGATTTTTCAAATTCTTTTTAACATACGAATATATTACAGAGAATGGCTAATAATAAATATTAATAAAATAAATAGAGAAACAAAAGTTTATTTAAAGATTACCAAAAAGTTACAAATTATAAAGCTCTCTACCCAAGTTTTGTACGAGTGCCTTTTGTTTTGTATAACGTGGTCCCGATTTCTTCGTTATATGAGGGCTTAGAATAATATCAAATGAAATTAATAATTTGCATTAGAGAGTGGAAAAAGTCGCCAATCACATATAAAAAGGACTAATAATAATAATGACTTTCTGTAAGTTTAACTTTTGAAAGTCTTGAAAGATTTATACTTTATTTTTTTGTGTTTATAGAACGTTGATGAACTTGTAATCTCGTCAGTGTGAAAATGCACACGTAATAGCTCTGTCTTAATGATGAACAAAGTGAATGATTGAATCACAATCTTCTGTAGAAGTTGTAGGGCAGAGTCACCCCTTCTGACCAAGGGATAACCCTTGGTCAGAATCTGTCATGAATTCTACAGAGGATCTATTTTTTTTTTATATATTTGTTTGACGATGGATGAACGGTCTTAATAAAGGATCGTTTTTTTAAGATGCAGCAGTGGTGGGTTATAAAACATACATTCACTCCCAGAAATAACATCTCCATTGTCATAAAGAACTCATAGATCGTAACAGAAGGCTAACCTATCCGTATGCTATCATACTTCAGTCGCGGTTACAGTCATACCATTATTGCTACCTATAAGCTATGACAATATAAATTGAAGATGACCTTTCTAAAAGTTTTAGGTCCTAGTTCCAATAGTGTCTTTTTTTCTTCCGCACGAAATTTCTCCTACTTTTTAATGTCTTCTTTAGACCCATAGTCTAACTTATAGACCCACTTCTGCAGAGTCACGACAGCTTCTTTCTTCCCAGCCACGGTTTACCTTTCACTTTTCTCTTTATGATGGTCTACTATAGGTGATACTTTGGTTCACGAACATGTGGCCTTATAGTATTTATACAATTCACATCCCTTTACTTATTATGTTTAATTATTTTTTTTTCATTTACATTGAATTTTGGTCCTTATAAAATCGACATTAATAGACGTTTTTATTATTAACCTAGGACAATTCAACCAAACCCTAATAGTATATACTAGATTAGAGTGAAACAAATACAGTTTTTTTTTAAAACAGAGTGTTCTATCTACGAAATAAGAGGCGGAAGAGACTCTCCTCGAGTCTCATTCTCTCCGCGATTGAACAACAGATTAAACCCTTGGAAATTGACTAAGGAAAACCAGCTACGATTTTCTGTATCGAGAAAGAAGGGAAACATCATAGGGCACTAGCTCTATTGTAGAGAGCCCTGGCCTCATCCAACTTTTCTGTTTTATTCGATCTGCCGTCACGTAGCTCTATCTTCCCAAAATGATCACAATCCAACTACCTCAGCCTTGGTCTTTCCTCCGGGGACAGGAAGGTTTACTTTTGTACCCAGGATGAAGCTGTGTCAGACCGGTCCGACACAGTTCCATCCTTGCCATCCACCCACACCGCATATACCGCGTGATGTTAAAATATAATGCTAGATTTTTATAAGGGGAGAAGGGAGAGAGAAATTAGCTTTCCACAACTCTCCGAAAGTCGATGCAAAGCGAACAAATGCTCTGTAGCAGATTACACTTTCGCTAATTTGTGTCCATGTAAAACTGATAGGGCATTCCCACTGGGAGACCCGCAGGAGAAATGCCACATCGGATATAGAGTAGGTCGCGCCGTGCAGCTTCCAGGTAAGTGACAGGACCACAGAACGTGACTCTCTTAAATTTGGGCCTTGAATTATTGTACAGTCATCAGGAATTGACTGACCAAGAAGTCTGGGAAGAACCAGTTACAATTAAGCCTGGCTCTGATATCGCGAAAGAAGAGATAGGTGGTCCGCCCTTAGGGGGAAAATCCCACCTCTCCTCTCCCAGCATCCAGCTGCGTACTCTACAACCCCACAGAAAAGTACCCTATAATCCTACGGGAATTATAGGCAATCAAGTGATTTGTAACCTGCTACACCACATGTATTAGACGTGATGCGAGAAATACGGTAAAACGCGGCTTTAGCTTTGTCAACCGCACATCTTACATGTAACAAAAAGTGCCCGTGTTCATTCAGCAATACATCCAGATAGTGTATTGATGGAGACATTCGAACTTTCTTGTTATTAAACGCAAAAAGGGAGGACGAGAAGGACTGAGTCGACCCTTGAGGAGGATTCCCTCAGTCTTGTTTTGAAGCGAATGAAAGCCGATTGGCTTGGCCCCATTCTGAAATGGCTTTGAGTGCCATATCGGCTTTGCTCTCCAACAAGACTCGAGAACCAGCCTCAATAACCAAGGTAACGGACAGGAAGGTTTTTTTAACCATACGCCTTTTCGACGGCTCACTGTCCTGAATCCTTGACACGTGACCGGACTACCGGAGTCTGGCTACTCTGACGCCAGATGTGACCGGTATACCCTTGTATAGTCGGTACAGCTCCTCGTCGGCTTTAACTACTCGTCTTATTCAGGATATCTTATTGTCGCTCATTTTGTTATGTCAAAGCCCAACATTCAGACTCGTATGTTAGGAAGTAGTTGAAAGTCTTGTTAATATAAGTATATCCCACTGGTTTGTGATAACTGTAGACGCGTATGAGACCGGCGAATAGTCTGGCGCCGCCGCAGGAGACGCCGCCGAAGAGAGGGAAGGTGGAGCTGAATAACCTTGCCCGTGATGTCATCTCCTATTCCACCCCATCGCATCGCTTTCTTCATATCAATCTTCGCACGAGTTTGGCACACTTTTACATCATATGTTGATGAAAAACATCCCTGCTGCACTATGAGAGGAGAGAGAGAATAAAAAAAAGCGGGCGACGCGTTAGCCCGACGCCCGTACGCGAATAATAATAATGAGAGAAAAAATGATGAAATTATTATCTGATTATTTTTGCGAGGCGTAAATTTCGGTTGCCATAAAGTCTTGACGGGCGCCCCCGCCTCCGCCCCCGGCTCCATTCATCCCGGGTTATCCATTTTCTCGGCGACAAACCAAGGCCACGCCATGGAACACCCTCCACGCACAAAGCCTTCCGCAACATTGTGAAATCGGCGTGAAAAAAGCCGAGATCGATATGGGTGAAGTGTATTCTCGAGGGCGATTACAGATTCACCGCGGAATCTGCCGTCGATCGATCGGCGATCGGGAAAAATCTGTCGACGTCGCGCCGGTGTCGAAATGTCAAAACTGTGCGACCTTCATTCATTCTGGTTATTTGAATTCATAGCCACAGCCGCCGAGTTCCGCGTGGGCTTAGCGGCAGCTAATAGGTCCCGGGCCGGCCCACGCAGACCGACGGGGTGGGGACGGGATGGGGGCCCTATGACGTCAAGGCCCACCCCACGTCTTGCAGCGTCGCTGTTTGTCTACAGGCGTAGTCTGGGCCCGTCCAGACCTGCTGCTCACCACGCAACCGGGCTTCGGGGACGGCCTGAAACTAATGGGCCCTGAAATGTCTGCCTGCCCTGTGTTATGAAAAGAGTTACATCATATGTTGATGAAAAACATCCCTGCTGCACTATGAGAGGAGAGAGAGAGCGTGGGTAGCGAATGCAATCAAACACCCACAATCTCGCTTGCAGACTTATGTAAAGCGCAGTATATAAATACAGCACGTCAATAAAGACCGCAAGCATCATCGATTGAAAATGAACGTATAACGCGGAGTATTTCCCATTCCACCAATGATTCTTCAATTCAATTCACGCTATTTTAATGAGCGCCATCTTGCGTCTTTGAGCGCCATCGCGCTTGCGCCATCGTCTTCCTGCTTCATCTTCAGCGCCATCTGTAACGCAACTCGGACGAAAACTCATCCCTACTGATTGACCGAAAGCGTCTCATTCTAGTAACGCTTTCTACATCTTCTCTCAGCAGTTGCATAAAAAAACTTCTACACTTAACTTCGTCTTGACACTTAATCGGCCGGAAGCATAATTATAGGCTTTTCTGGGCGCGATCTTCATCGGCCGCTCATTTTTTCATTTAATAACATACGCTTACGAGATTCATGAACAGTATTATATGAAATATGTTGCATTTGGGGATTCATTTATTTTTGTCAAAATGCGTTTAATAAACTACTTCGTTCACCTCTGTCAAATAAGATTCCCCACGAAATTAAATATTTTAATAGGATCTCTGGTGTTTCTTTACAGAGTAATGATTGGCGGGGAGTGGTTGAGTCCAACGATGTGAATCTCGCAACTCAGGCGTTCTATGACATTGTTTATAGAATGACTCGTGTCTTCCGCTTAAACGCGACTTTAACCATTAAAAGTTTTTCCCTTAATGTTTCTCTAAGAAGGTGATTACTATATTAGCAAGGAGACACTCCACTCATTGAGCGTGGAAACGTTCCGTCGACCCAGAGTACCGTGAGGCATTCGTACGCCTCCGGAGAGAGTATAAGGCGACGGTTCACCAGGACCATCGCAACTACGTGTTGTTATGTGAGCAGCGTTTGATGGAATCTCCAATTTTTTTGGAATTACATTAAGGCAAAGCAAACGGACAACTCCGTATCAAAGTCCATGGTATTTGATCGTGTTACTTTACATAACTTCCAACAAATTGCCAATTCCTTTGCTCGCTACTTCCAGTCAGTATTCGACAATCCGGGACTCATGCAGCCGCGATGTGAACGTCATCCTATTATTTGGATACCACGGCTGATCATCGACACCGTGAACCAGAAGCTCAAAATGATGTTTGGAATATTAATTCCGAAACGATCAGCTGGACTCGATCTTATACCTTCGTTCGTTCTTAAAGCATGTCAAGATGGATTAACAGAGCCTCTTTGTCATATTTTTAACCTATCGCTAAAATCGTCCCAGTTTACAGACTTGTGGAAACATTAAAGTTACTCCCATATTTAAAAAAGCAGATAAATCGAATGTTGCCAATTACAGACCAGTGGCTGTTCTATCCAGACCTGCCAAGTTGTTCCAGATGATTCTGCAGAAATACATATTTAAACATATTGAGTGTAGAATTATCGATGAGCAACGTGGATTTCGGCCTGGACGCTTAACAGTCACGGGCCTTCTTGGTTTTTCAAATTTTGTGTCTAAGTCGTTGAAAAAGCGTTTGATAAAGTCGATCATGCTAGACTCATTTTGAAACTAGATAGTTTTGGGTTATCGGATAATCTCGTTCGTTTCTTCTCGGTTACACAGAGAGAAACCAATATGTGACTTATACGACTCCCAGACGTCGTATGCTTACAATACACCTTCGGCATTCCACAGGGGTCAAATTTAGGACCTTTATTATTTATTTTATTTATAAATGATATTCATCCGGTCCTTCAATGTAAATTTTCACTTTTCGCAGACGATTTAAAAATATTTCGATCTATTACTTCAGTGGAAGATGCCCCTTGGATGCAGCTGGACATTGATTCTTTGTGCGATTGGTCAATACTAAATCGTCTTCCATTAAGTATTGGAAAGTGTCAAACAATGACATTTTCTAGATCAAAAGAGCCCATCATATTTAATTACAGTCTTGGGATCGTAACTCATCCTAAGCAATCGTCTGTTAAAGATCTGGGTATTTTGTTTGATTCTAAGTTAAAATTTAGTTTACATGTATCGGACGTGTGTATGAGATCGTCAAGAATGTTGGGCTACGTCTTGAGAAATTCTCATCACATACGTAGCACCTTAGTCATACGAGTGCTATACGATGCTTCGGAGCTTGCTCGAATCAAGTTCCATTATATGGGCGCCTTATGACGCCTCGAAATCCCGCAGATTTGAGAAGATACTGTAGAAATTTCTTAGATATCTCTACATGAGGGATTCTACTCAAGTTTATAACCCAGTGCATGGGTACAGGGCTGCCTAGGGTATGTAACTCTAAGCAAAGCACTTTTTCAAGCTGTTGGTTGGCGCAGTACTTAACTCCCGAGTACTGTGCGAGTTGTCCTTATGGGCGCCACTTCACTACCATCGAGCTCGTTGGCGTGTGCTTTTTTTCAGCCTAATGCGAAGACAGGTACTCTCAAAAACTCTCCGGTAACCAGATATATTCAACCACTCTGTTCAACCACTTGGCCGGATATGTGGATATATTTGATGTTCCACGTTGGGACATCCTAAACTTTAGAATAAGGGATGGAGTGTGCGAAAGTTGCCACTTCCTCTTTCACCCTTCAACCTTCCTGGTTCACCAAGTCAGTCACGGCATGGGGCGAGTTTGGTGAGTCCTAAGGTAGAGCCCCTTTAATTATTAACTAGGTTTGTCAGATTTTTCTAGCAATTTGCAGAAAAAATTACAGATTTAAATCAATACGTATAATCATCTATATCTTCTTTTTTATTAGTTTATTCTGACATTACTAATATTTGTTTTTATAAAAATATGAGGGCCCCCATGCTTTGCATCCTTTGTCTTAAGGTAGCTACGCGCCTGATAAGGAGCGCAATTCAATATGCAATATGCAATAACATCTGCTGACCCCTGTGGTTGAAAGCGCATTGGTATTACTCCTAAATATTTTTAGCTTTTACTTTAAACTTAATAAACTACCTGAAAGTTATAAAAACTATATTGACTATGATAAAAAATATCAATGGAAAATGACCTTTTTATATGCACTTCCTAAATATAAATGAAAATAATTTAATTTTCCGATTATTGTGCTTTTTGAAATATGCTTATTAATATCGCATGAAAGATCCTTTAATTACGAGGCCACTGAGTCTGAGCGGCGGGGACCCCGAAGGCCCGTAAATAAAGAGGTGATGTCTGTAGATATGTTTTTTCTATTTTTTTTAATTTATAATAATTCAATAGCTTCATCCTGGGTACAAAAGTAGATTCTGCCTAATTGGGACATCGGTTTTTCGGGACAGTAAGTTATTAGAGCTAAATCTCAAGGAATAGAAATCAAATAAAGGAACTAATGGTAATTTACTTCGGTTATCTGGGATAAAATTCTATTTAATTTGGACTAAATTCTGGAATTTCTGGAATTACTAGAATCAATCATTGTAAATTTTCACATTTTCCTCGACAGCTACAGATATTAATACTTTTTTTACAGAAATTTTCATTATTTTATTGTATAAATAGTTTTTGATGTTGTAATTGATTGACATTTCAACTTCTAGTTTATTGGAAAATTTTCTACGAAAATGTCGTGTCGGATCCCCATAACGTTTTAAGCGGAATTAAAAATTTCATCGGAATATTAACTAATTTACATTAATGTCGTTGAAATAGTGCCTTATAGTTTTTAAGCGTAATCGGCTATTCTCAGAATGCATATGCATAATTAAAACAAATAATAAATGAGTTTAACTAATAACAAAAAGAAAATTATATCAAACAATAATTTATATAATTTATTTGAACACTGTGGTAATAATAACTGCTCGAGGTATTAATGTTAAACGCATTTCTTATATATTAAAAAAAAGGAAAATCAAATGAAAAATTTTCTATTTATTTTATAAAATTTTCAGTATGATTAATAGATGTCAGTTTTTCAATAATATTTTATTACTATTATTCAATATCTGTCATTTTGATTAAAGTGAATAAAATGCTTATTTTATTCTAGTATTAAAAAAATGTTTTTATTACAATATGTATTATTTTACTATGGAATAATTAATTGTATATTCTGAATTCGAACCGTAGTTATTGTTTACGTCACTAGATGTCATTGTAATATTTCGATTTAAATAATTACTGCAGCTGAAATATGTCGACGACTTTACATAAATAACGTTTATTTGAAAGCAAAACGTCGACGAAGATAAATTTATTATATATCATGCCGAATATGTTGCAAAATTATTCGGCCTAATAATGGCCGTTGATAAATCATTGTGATATATGTATTGTGCGTTATGAGACACAGTCGGAAGCAGAAGAACTCGGATTGTAAATAAATAATAATTAAATATATTATTAAAATATTACTATTGCAATCCGCAAAACATGGAAACATAAATCAGTCGAGATTTGTTCACTAATTATTGATAAATGATCCATCTGCCACAGGTGCGATTATTAAAAATAGATTAATTGCAGTTTCAGACATAGGAATGCGGATTCAGGTATTTATATAAAGCGCTGTATTTTTTTTTATGTTTTTATTAATCCAACAATTTTACACACGAACGGTTTTCGGTGCTAGGCACCAGCGCCAAATGAAATTCCTACGTCAGCCGCGGAGCTATTTCCTCAAATAAAATATTTCCCCGACTAACTGGTTCATGGCGTGCCATTTTTCAGCTTATTTACGAGCTGATTCCGTTTTCATTCCAAATACAGACGCATTAAAAGCGAATCGAAAGGTGTCTGTGCAATATGACTGCATTCACTGCAAAAATGCATTCATCATCTCGGCCGGAAGTGCTTTCTATTTGTTTAATCGACTTTTCAAAGGTTTGCTGAAATTCGCGCTCTGATTGGCCAATGCGCGTATGATTTTTGATTTCTTGCGATTTTCGCCATTAACGTTGTTTATGCTATGATCGATTTTATTGCTAGGCCATTAATTAAGAAATTATTTCCGACACGCGGTCCCGAAAGGTCAGAGTCGTTGTCGGATCAAGAATAATTCCTCACCAATCTCTTTACAATGGTGGCCTTACACATATAATGGCACACGATTAATAAGAAGCGATTGCACAATTCGGACCTGCGTTGACCTTGTAGCTTGATCTCGTTGTTCAATAAACCGCGAAGAAATAGTTTTATTGTCTTATTGTTTGAGATTTGCATTATTTCGCCCGACGAAAATGTTTGGATGTAAAATTTGATGTTTCGCAACGACAAACATTGTTCGGTGCGACAAATTTACGATCTTGGAACATAAACAGTACGAGATTGCATTTAAGAATTGCTCAATCGTTTTAATGCACTTGCAATATTTAGATTTGCCATTATAAAGTCGGCTCTAAAACAATCAAATGATGTAAAACACCTATATCAAGTCTTAAGAGACTTTACTCAATTGAAGAACATTTAAGTGCATTACTTATTGAATAACATATGCAATATTTGCTGCAATGCAATGCAACAACTGCAAGTCGTTAAATTGCATCAAAATTTAACAGTTATTTTTAAATCAGTGTCACTGTACAAATGAGAAGGATTTAAAGTCTAGTAATAAAACGTCTTGTCGCGCGATGTCGCAAGTTTCAATATGCAGACGATACGACAATACCATGTAAGGAACGATCGAGAAAAACTACCGAGTCGTCCGAAGGGGGTCTTTCATAGACCCCAAATAAATCAATATCTTGGTTATTCATTTTTTGCTTCATAATTTGGTCGATATTTTGGATTTTTTAACTTACGTGCACGTGTCAACCTTATGTTTTACTCTCAGAACATCGTACCGGATGCGAGCTAGAAAAATTGCATCGAAATGCGAAAAGAAACGTCGCACGTTGCACCCTAAAAATACCACTCGATAACAAACAACTTCTGTCCTTAATACCTCGGAGTCACCTTTAATAGAATACTTGGCTTCAAGAGTCATATCGTTGAGACTGCAACGAAGGCCAGAACCAGAATTACGAAAACTGGCTAGAATAGGTTGAGGTGCAAATACATCAACGTGAGGAACAGCGACGATGGGCTTATTCTACTCTATGGCAAAACAGCAACCACACGTATAGAATATATGTAGAATTTTACCCAAGGGAATAATGATTATCTGGGGTTGGGTAAGGTTAAACCCCCCTGCTTGGTTGCCTACTCTCTGTAGCACTATACCTCACGAAGCAAAGTATTTCCGTTCTCTCGATCCCGAAGTGTATCTGAGAAGATTTATGACTGTTTATTTTGAGAAAACCAGCGACTATCGTGTCGCATTATCCTACCAAGAATTATTATTTAACAATTACTAAAATTTCAGTTTGCAGAGAGCACTGGCGGACTCTCATCAGAATCAAGGCTCTCAGAACTTGAGACAGAATTAGGTCACTTAAAATGGAACCTGATGAAGGCATGACAATTGCCTCACCTATAATGGTACACCTCCCGGACGCATTAGTGGCATTGACTTCCTAATTAACAAATTCTAAAGGGCCACCCCTATAACTTTCCTACGAATTACACAAGGATTCAGAATATCTATTTATCACTTCCCAATCCCTACCGGTAGCCACCAAGAATTTTTCAGAAATGAAACACAACTATCTACCATAGCATTAAAATTGATGGTCAGCATTTCATTACATTTTTTATATTACAGTCACCATAACCCTGCATAGAGTTGACTAGGGGCCCAATTGGACTTTGATTAATACCCAACAAAACAGTGCAAAAATATGTACATGTTGGTGTACACTAAATTTGGTCTCTAACGGATTTCTCACCACAGAGCCAGCATACCCTGGGAAGGAAACCCCTAATCTGCTGACCAATAATCGGTCAAGTCTCGATACTTTCGCTCCTCTTCCTTCTTTCTAGGGGACCCCTATCTGAGGAGGTCTTTCCCATGATGTCTTTCACTTGCGACCGCCTACTTGAGACTTGTTTTGGGCAGATGTGCATATGTATGCCTGTGTATATCTATATAAGTGTGGTCGCTCGCTACTTGTCACTCGTGACTCGTTATAAGCAGATAACACCTTAGAGAAGAGAACAAACGAACACCGAGGCAAACCCCCTCTGACTTGCCTGGACACAGTTGAGAGGGTAAAATCCGATACCAACATGGTAGAAGATGTACGTCCAATGCCAGCAATGGCCAAGAAAGGGAAACTCTTTACAAAAAACCGCATACCAAGACGGCTCGGGTCCCTGCGGTATGGACCCGAAAGGGGAGCCCTTACGTCACGTGTGAGACTCAGGTTCATTTGGCCTCGACTACCATTCGAGAGTTTGGTAAGGTCTATGCCCGCAGCGAGTGTAGGGCCTTGTGACTGGCAAATGATGATGATATATATATGTGTGTGTACGAAAACATCATCGAAGGGAATGAGATCCCGCTATCATTCAAAATGCTTAGGACTTAAAGCATGCTTAGAAGTAATCACGTAAAGGTCTGTAGAAAACGCATGCTTTGGAATAACCACGTAGAGGTATGTAGAAACACTTCTTAGTATCTATGTCACTAGTAATTGATGTAGATGTGCGAATATCCCGGGCTAGGTTGACCCGGCTCCCTAGCCATCCAAATGCATATGCCGGGATAATTCCGTGAGCCGTCTCCCATTACATTACCGCTTCCTACAAACTCGCCCCGTCCTCCAGTTCTCGACCATCAGGTCTCGACCATTCCAGGCAACGAGGAATCTCGTTCGGATGGAAGTAATGTTAAACCCGGTAGCTGCTAGTTTCAAAGTTAGTCGGCCCAAAGATGGGCCCGCCCCTTCGTGAGGCTAGCGAATCGACCTGAACTAAGATTACGTAGCCAACTAGTGTAATGCTTTGTGTGATTGAAACAACGACGAGCACGTGGGCAATGTAAAAGCCATACGAAATCGTCATCATCAATATATTAATTAAAAAAAAATGCTTTTCATTAGCATCAGAAGTACGAGAAGAGCTGGAAGACACGTCATCGCCAATTATTTCAAAATGAGCAACATTAAGTTTCACGATTTTTATAATGTGACAGCAACAATTAACGTTCGTTGAAGAGTAAAACTCGTATGCACAATTAAATCTTCAAGGATAGCTTATTTTTTTATATATATATATATATAAGATGAAATGCATAATTTTCATAAGCATGATAAAACGTATAAAAAATACGGAAAGAATCGCACTTCTAATTAAATTGCTGCATTAAATAATCGGGATGTAAGAGTTGATACGCAAATTTAAAAATAATGTCCTTGATCATACAACAGATTCTAAAAATATGGCATTGTTAGGCTTTTGAAGATAAGTGATTTATGCTAAAAAATAATTATTGTGTTACAAGGAAATATTCTATGAAAAACACAGTAAACAGTTCAAAGAAAAAATTACTCGTTTATAAAAAAACCAATACTGATATCTTCGTCGCAATATTATTTTTAATTTAAGATGTTTTTGTATAAAATTTAGCTTAAATTTTGAAGAATCCTCTTAAAGATTCAACGAGCGGGATTTGATTTGAAAATATCTAAATTTATTTGAAGCTTTTTCTAAATTCCGTAGGACTTTTATGACTTATTACTTTTAGTCTTAGCATAATGTCGATTTACGTATTTTTTTTTTACATATTCATAGATTAAATGTAGGGGTTATAGCCAACGAATACAGAGGCTGATTACAAAACAAATCTACTAGTATATAAAACGGGTGAAACCTTTTAAATTGTTATTTATTTATTTAAGTGGTCTTCTAACCCCGAGGCGGGTCTTAGCCACCGAGAGGACATAGCGCGATCTCCACAAGAGACACGTCCGTTTCAATCCAGATGTCAGGACTGTGACGGTCTCTTTTCGGTAATCTTTTTCCTGGTATAAACATATAAAAATAATGCTTAATAATTCCTAGTTCATTGATGTATTATTATTTTCGATCGTCTTAAAATTATGTTAACACTTTCGGTGCGGCGCCCATGACGTTCATGGGCACACGAATCGTGTCCAACATTCGTCGTCATAGACGTTCATTTACGTTTTTTCCCTCGATTCGACAACTAAATTTCGAATCAAAGTTAAAATATTCTTTCCCTTAAATATTAGGGGTATATTATAATCTAATGTTCAAGTGCAGTTTATGTGCAGACAAGCATGTCTTTCAGTCTTTTTTGCTTAGAAATATTGTATAAAATTATTTATGAGTAATACAATTTATATTATTGTTAAGGGTAAAATGTCGAATCCAAAAATTAACGAAGGACACATCAGAATAGAATTTCAAAAGTTGTACCTGAATCGAATCCTCGATTAACCATCGAGGAATTATCGCGGAGATTCAAATCTCCTAGGTATTCTGTACATTCATATTTGCAACGCATTGTTAAAACAAACAGAATGAGAACTTTTACATAATATTGTAGCTGGAGATGAGAAATAGATCATTTACGATAACATAAGTCGAAAAGGGCAATGACTTCTTCTGAATGAAACTTCCTTTCCGATCCTTATTCCTGACTATAAAAAGTTCATTTATGCTTTTGGTGGGATGTAAGAGGATTAATTCATTACGAATTATTAAAATCGGGTGAAAGAATTACTGCAGATGATTACTGTCTATATTCGGAAAGATTAAACGAGAAAATAAAAACCAAACGTTTAATTTTGTTAAGACTCTTCTCCCAGGTCCTATGTAAAGCCTTTTTTAACACTTAAAAAAGTTCTTTTGGGCATTTCATGGGATGTAAGAATAATTCTTTACTACGATAATGGACGCCCTCGTAAAGCAAGAATGACCCAAGAAGCAGGTTCGGTCTCAACCTTTATTTTCCCCAGACCTTGCTCTTTTCGATTGCACACTGTTCAGGTTCATGGAGTTCACTCTTGCACAAAGAACGACATTTGATTTTTTCTTCCAATTAAAGAATTTGTTGCCCGTTGGGTAATGCATCCCTTGAAAACGATCGATCGGAGTTTCAGTGTGCATTATCATTATGAAATTTCAGTGGTTCCAATAATATTTGCGTACTATTTCGGTAGAGTTTGCCAAATAGCCTCTATTCTATCCAGTTTTGTTTGTGCTGCATATTGTACAACTGTCGTCGGATCACGTAGCGTGAGTCACAATGTATTTTACATTGTTTCCCAACCTCAAAAACAGTATTTGCTCTTATCGAAGCCTACGATATCGGTGTGATTGTTGTCGGCAACCATTGTAACAGTTCCCATTCGTCAACGCATTGACGCTTCATCACGAGCCGGTAATGGATTGTCCGACCGCAAGCCGGAGTCGGTTCGTGATGGACCGACTTTCCTACGGTTGTTTTTGGACTTCTTTTGTCGCCGTGACGACAATGGGGATGATGACCATTGTCGCTGCGGACGTGGACAACGGTCACGTCGATCGGACGTTGCTTCATCTGTCACAGTCCACTTTTGCGCTGGTCAAGTCGGATGGAATATCGGTCTGTTTGATATCGATATCAATTCGAATGCAGCATATCACTAAAATATATTATGCGTATGCATAATTTATATTTAAAAAAAATACAACTCAATGAATAATTATTAGATCATGGCCAATTAAATGAACATGTGATAATATTGAAAAAATAATATTTGTTATAATAATTATTCACACTTTCGCTCGGAAAATTTTCAATACGAACTTCGCCAAATTTGATCAAATCGTCTGAACAATCGAAAGTGTATGATTTTTTTTTGACATCATTTTCTTGAGTTGAATATACCGCTTTGACACGAAGCACTTTCGTCGCTAGGAAGATCAAGGTCGACGAGACGAAAACGGAAATCATACTTCTGCGATTCGTTTATTTATTTATTTGAAAAATATAAAAAAAATTATAGTCAAATGTCAATACATCAAATATATGTCTACCTGTTCAAACATTTAATAATACAGACGCACTATTAATTTATCCTGCATATTCCAATTAAATTCTTTTTCTCAGTTTTCACCTTTATACGCGATCGCGAATAAAAAGTGTATTGTGCAACGAGTTAGCGGGCGCGGTTGAAATACACTTATCCCTCCCCCCGCTCGCCTACCCTCCTCCGTCTGGCGGCACCATATCCATCATAGCCGCGGACAAACCAGCGACCAGATAAGTCGATCCAAAATAATATAAGCGCTTTTATAGATGCCTTAATTCACATCGTTATTTAACTTGTATCATGTTAATTATTTTACCACCCTCTTGCCACCTTTATAATTATGCTACGAATAACACAGAGATTCAGAATATCTATTTATTACCTCACAACCCCTACCGGCGGGGGGGGGAAGGCGGTCGCCGTCAGATTTAACTTAAAAAATATCCGAATGAAAGACACCTATGTGACCATTACAATTGATGGTCAGCATCTCTTATAAACTATTTTTATATTATTATCAATATAATCCTGCATGGAGTTGACTAAAAACCCAAGTAAACTTTGATAAATACTTGTGTGCATAAATAAATCTGGTCTCGACTTTCGACCGACCACAGAGACAGTATATCCTGGGAAGGAAAACCCTAATCTGTTGACCAATAATTGGTCTAGTCTCGATACTTTCGCTCCTCTTCCTTCTTTCTAGGGGACCACTTGCTTGAGGGAGGTCTTTCCCCATGAAATAATTGCTATTACGGTTAATAAACACTTGCTACTTGTCCTCGTGACTCGTTATAAGCAGATAACACTCTAGAGATGAGAAAAAGAAACAGATATCGGAATAAACCCTCCTACTTGCCTGGACACAGTCAAGAGGGTAAAATCCGATACCAACATGGTTTAAGACATACGTCCAATGACAGCAATGGCCAAGAGAGGGAAACTCTTTACAAAAAACGCATACCAAGACGGCTTAAGTCCCGCGGTATGGACACGAAAGGGGAGCCCTCACGTCACGTGTGAGACTCAGGTTCTTTTGGCATCGACTGCCATTCGAGATTTTGGTAAGGCCCATGCCCTCAGCGAGTGAGAGCCTTGTGGCTGGCAAATGATGAAGGTGATATATACATAGTCGGCCACTTTTCCTACCGACTTCCCACGTTGAAGTCCACGAGTCAGTCCTAACCGACCCGCTTCGTCAACATGAACACCACGGGGCGTTATCTACACTTTTGCAATATTTTTTTCAAGCTTGCTCTAGCGGACATGAATTTAATGAATTTACATTTAATTCCTTATGCAACCAAATGTAACCAAATGTGACCGTTGTTGGATATCAGCGGCCAGGAGCCACCCAGTCACGATCGAGGAGAAGAAATGGGGAGGACCCTAGTCAGGGTAAATAAAACACAAAACAGGATATTCAAAAGTAAAGCCGGTCCAGAGGGGACCTGACGTGTGGCTTAAGTGCAAGGTAACTCTCAAACATGAGTGTGTGGGTAATTACATACGACTTATAACCTAGTTACTAGTATCTAACATATGTTGACAATGAGTAAATAAAATCGTCTTACAAATAAATACAGAGATGGCAGGACAGCTCTGTCTCCGATCAGGGCTTGCTTGCTATGACTTGAGGGATAAGCCTTAGGGCAGCACGCAATTGCAATTTGAGGTCCAGCGGTTGGACATCAGCTAGGACCGTTAATACTGCAGTGGCCGCAGTTCTGTAGACCCTCGTGAGCAGGATCAGAGGTAGCCTCTGTCCGGAGAAGAATCGTCTCTGAGCCAGTGATGTGCTAGCTCTATGTGCCCAAAAATTAGCAGCATAGGTTGTAACATATGCTGCTAATTTTTGCAAAAATATAATAATAGTATCTACGAAGCATTTGGAATATAAGGCCCCAATTTGACCCAGCTACTCTGCTGAAGCAAAGTAGTCGGCCAAGTAATTGAGCAGAGTAATATCTCTGGTTATCAGAGAGTTTTCGAGAGCACCTTTTTTCACATTTGGTAGAAGAAAAAGAACACGCGAACAAGCTCGATGGTAGTGAGGTGGCGCCTATAAGGGCAACTCGCACAGGACAAGATTACAAGTGCTTTGTAAGTAGATCGACCTTCTTTTCTTGAGGGTTACATACCCCAGGCAGTCCTGTACCCATGCGCTGAGGTATAAACAAAGATATCTATCTTGACAATCTTTCTATATTTCTCCTCTAATCTGAGAAAATTCGAGGCGTCATAATCCAATATTTTCATATTTATTTTTTGAACGTTTATAAATTCGAAGGCATTCGGATAAAATTAATATAATGAAAATTAATTATCAATCGTCGACATATACCAAGATTATTTTATATACCAAAAACTATTAGAAGAATTAATCAAAATTAAAAGGTTGTCAATCTGCTTTACGTATATTGCAATATGGAATAATTTAACATTTGTTTGCGAAAATATTTATCTAGCAATGCAACCTACATCTTCTGCAAATGTATTATGTGTGTAGTCGAATGAATCAATCCTTGAAGACTTAACGATCATTGAACATATGATTATGTTGAAAAATTGATTCAGACTATGGCAGATACAAGAATCATTGAAAATGATCGAATCGGCATTTATTTGCGCGATTTAAACCAGTGGTTACAAGTAAATTAGACTAATTTTTTGGAAAAATTAGATTAGAAAGAGATTTAATTTAAAATCATCAATAACTATCCATGTCTATGGGGAGGTTTTTCCTCAAAATATTGTAAAAAAACATAGTATAAACTTGTATTATTAGAAACAAAATCCCAAAACAAAACTTTGAGATATTCTAAGGATTTACTTGATAATAATAATTCGATATATTAGAGTAAAAAAATAATGACAAAATTGAACGCTCTTCTCAGAAAGGTTGCCTAGCCCCGGTGAGTGGGGCGTGGCGCATTGAGCATGTGTGAGTCACAGCCGGCCGCCGCGATCTGTTAAAGCAATTCGATCATTTGTTCGATTTATTAACACGAAAATAAAGCGAATCGAGTTTATTTTTTTAATTAAGATAGAAGAACATATCCTAACTCACACGTTTGCATAGATCTAGTATAGGAAAATGGTAAAATATAGCAGTAAACGGTGAATACAAATCACCTCGCCAAAAATATAATTTGGTAGCGTAGCACAGAGGGCACAATTCGTTCTCTGGCCCGTGGCATCGAAACAGTTGATAGATAAAACGACGTTCATTTAATTATAAAAAAATAATAACATTTAAAATTATAAATAAAACAATTTTCTGGGTATGATACAACACAGAAAATAAGCTATTTTTCTGGAGTTGTAGCTTTTTAGGTTAAATATTTGCGATAATTCTTCAATACTTTGAAGATCTGATCCCATACGGATTTTCAGCAGATTATTTTAAAATTCTGAGGCATATTTTTATCGTCCCATAAATTTTGAGAGTAGTTTATATTGCAATGGAAGCTTAAAGCCCTGTTAAAAACATAGCACACACTAACTGATGAGCTCTTTAAAAGATTTTATGTTATTATCTACGTTCTACTCTCATTAATTGTATTTTGCGAATATATAAAAAGGATTTTCATTGGTAAAATGAATAAGAAACATCTATAGGGTTTGTTCTCATATCCTATTCAATAAAAGGCATTTTTTAAATAATTATGGTTAAATTTTTTGGCTAAAAAATCTTTTGGGTCAATATTGCCCTACAGAGTGAAAATTACTATTTTTTTAATCTTTATTTACAGCAATCACGTAGAAGAATTCGACAAAAATATCTTGCATTGAGAATCAGTTTAAAGTCCCTGGACTGGATTTTTGAATGAAAAGGGTTTTTAGCGGCCTACACATACACTCAAACAGATACACCAACACAAAAGAGGTGTTTTGCAACGTTTTCACACACGGACACACAGACAAAAGGCAATGTAAACCCGATCACGCATTTTTCATACGCAATTGCTCATATTTGACAAAAGGTACGATTTCTCACGACCCACAAGATTTAATTATCCCATTTTTCATTAGTCGCTTATCCTAACCGATTTCCCAACGGCGTCAACAACAATTAGAAGACTTGACATACGGCGGCTTTCGCAATCGCCGACGGCTTTTCATTTCATCCAGCGGTGAGACTTTGCGCCTCTGATACAAGAAATTATACCTTCAATCACATTAATATTGAACGTATGCGACAATCAGAGTGGATCTGGTTGGAAATGCGACTCACGATTGAAGATCGTGGTTTTGATATAACCAAAAAAAGCGGGTCAAAACATGTGCTCGTGTGGCAGTATTCTGTTTAATCGATGTCTTCTTCGAAAGCAGATACATTTTATTTGCTTAACATGCACAAAAAATCTAGATGTTATAAACTAATTGTGCAATAGAGCTGCAATGTAATGAGGATGTTGTACAAAATGTCATTTTCGGTTCTCACGTTCAGCTGTCGATTAGGATTTTACAATTTTCTCATCATCAACACCGCCGGCAACTGTTGCGTCCGTTCTGGTCGCAATAATTTGAACGCAATTAGCAAATCTAATTCAGCGTTTTATGAATAGAATAAATTACAACAAAATGTTTTACAATCTTCGTGTAAATTGTTTTTCTCTTCTGCTAAACGAAGGGGACAGACGCATCGACCTTATTATGGATCGATACGGTGACTATATTTCATCTGAGAAAATAGTTTCACAATAAAAAAATATATTATACCAGTATTTTAATTTATTTAAACAATAATCAAATGTTTATAGATTATTATTCGCTTTAACATTGATAAATCACTATTTTTTAAAAACGTCCTTAACCCTTTTAGTGCGGGGCGCATGACGTACATGCGCATACAAATCGTGTCCAGGGTGCGGCCGCATGTCGTACATGCGCGAGATTCTTTAAAACTTTAACTTGTCGTTACATGTAAACTAGACCGAGGGATTAGAAGAGTGATGTGGTGTTTGTTAAAATCAGCTAATAAACACAGCTATGAATAAATATACAACATATCACAAGAAATTTATAGGAATCATGTAATATGTAAATATGAATAGTAACAATTCAAATCGCGCGTGGTGTCTCATTCAAATCTCCGCAGTAGTATCGGTGACGTATCTCGGCTCAGGGGTTGTTAAGGGTGTTCCACGTACATGCGCGCTGATTTTGTGTTAATCTCCATAATATTAGCAAAACATCATGCTTTTAAATTTTATTTCATCTTTTGGAATAAAAAACCGCAGTATATCATGTCTAGCAAATATGGAGGCCAGCGCACTACATATATTTGTGTTGTTTTCTAATTTTCTAATTTAATAAAAATGGCGAACACACTGAATCGCATAATCCTGCTTTAGTAAATAAAAATCGTATGCTCTTGAATTTCTACAAATTGATAAAATTTTATCTTATAAGTTTCAGTTTCATCTCTCTTATTAAATAATGTTTTTTTAATTTTGATCTGCAGATGAAAAAAATATTTAAATTTGGCACTCTAAAAAAGGTTTCCGACCCCTGCTATATATTAACACATTGCCTACGGGGCGAATCGCGGTCAAACTTGCGCTGGGGCGGGGCGCATTCGCCGAAATTTGGTGAAACGTCGTCTTTTACAACAAAAATCATAACTCTTTTATTAATCAAGACATTTCTGCTCAAGGTCTGAAGTATCTAACCAAAAACAAATATTTATAAAAGACAAAACGTTGTATAAGTTACAGCCGATCAAACGTGTAGTGTCGGCTAGCGTGTGATATGCGCGCCCCGGACATACACGAAAATGCCTTTGACGTGGAATCCACGTCTCCCGTAGGCAATGTGATAATAGCCCTTTCAAAACGTCCACATTAACATCTCAAAAACCTTGTACCAAAATTAGAAGGCTAATAAGAGCCTCACCATTTTTGTGTTTATGATTGCCTGCAAGCTCCTTTCCCTGCATTCGGCTTTAGATTCTCTTATTTTTTATCGTATTATTTTCTACATATCAATTTTGATTGTGTCATTTTACTATTTCGATAAAACACAATTTTAGCAGTTAATTTACAAAATCAATAAATTTACGACTGAATTATGGTCACCGTACGCATCGATTGCAATAAGGTCACTGCATAAATTAATCGATACTTATATTTAATGCGACAGCACGTGGGAAATGTTTGCAGACATACGCCATTGAATTTATCTGTAAAAAGTACTGGATTTTTTCACTTAAAATTGAAGAAAACGTATCCAGAGTGACATAAACGCGGATATGTCCCACGGATCGGATGTTACAAAATTAATCGCATACCAGTTTTATATGCACATATCGTATTACATAAGATTAAGTTACAAAATCCGTTCTGAATATATCCATATTCTTATTAAAAAAATGTGTTATATCGCTTTTTCAGACGATCAATGTTCAGTTTTATAATATTACGATTAATTTTTATTATGGTTACGATTGATTCATATATCAATGGGCCAAACGAAGCGCACGATATATATATTATTTCAATCGTGGATTTAGGTACCTTTAAATTATTTTTCTTAGAAATAGATAATGCTATTATTTTCAGCACATCCTTCGCCAATGGTATATGAAAGTTTTTGGAACATATTCGCTTTTGTCTGGTGATTATTTTATTTTGTGCGAAAATCATGTTATTTTTTCGAATACTGACTCAAAAATACTAATTTTTAATATAGTATGAAAAGAGACCGAACAAAGGTTGGCATATTTAATAATAAATATGAACAAACTAGAAATCTGGCTCCTGCTGAGAGACATGGGAAAAATCCTTAATACTTGATATCAATTATAAAGGAGTATTATTTCCTAAACTAAAGTTCACTTTTAAATAGTAGAAACAAGTTGTTATTAGAATAATGAGAATAAGAAAATAAAGAAAACTCGTCATCAATAGGCCAAGAAACGAGAAAAATAGAATTATATGATATTTTCTGATGAATCTATATTTTATTTATTATCTAATTGCATTATATATATTTATATATTAACAAACATAGATAAATTAAGCTTTATTATAGTAGATATTATAATAAAATGCAAAGACGAACCATGCTAGCATATAAAATTTAGTCAAAGTTAAAGTTTTGATTATTCGAATGTATGTATTCGTAAAGTTTTTTCATAAATGGAAAATATATTATCTTGATTTTTAAAAATATATATTTAGAATATATATTTTTGATGATATACGCTTTAATATGATATATATCACATTAATTGGCAATAAAAAACTGGGAAGATATACTCGATTGAATTTGAGATTACGATAATATTTCAATTGCATTTTTGTAAACTAATATTATAAAAAACATAATAAACTTCAATGTTATATCATTCGCCATTTTTTTCTGAAATAGAATTTTCGAAAAAAGCTATTTTTGGCAGTAGAATTCAAGATCTATCGACTCGAAACCAACAGCACTGGCCGATCGGGTAAATTTTGTATGAAATAAATGTATGAAAATATACCCCAAACATTTCAAGTCAAGATATTGATAAATTCTTCGACAATACATTGCCATTTGTTATAAAAATGGATTTATCTAAGAATAAAAGTTGTTATTTATGATATGCTTCATAATTTTGTCGATAATTAGGATTTTTTACTAATCAATATGACGCGTAAGTGACGTGCGAACTCAATGATGTTCGCCGCGACTGAGGCACGCTCTCGGCTCGTGGTTTCACTACTTGCACAGCATGGTGTTTTTTCTCGCTCGCACTTACACATGCGTAATGTTTTTTCTCTCTCGTATCCGATAAGGGGCGATAAAAAACCATCGCCCGTGCTAAAGGAAACTTGGGTTAATGTTTATATCTATTAAAGTTTGGGACATATCTTCGTACTTGAGTTTTCATTTTTCCTGTGAATATATATGTATATTGAGATGATTTTTTACTCTTAGATCAGATCACAGAAGGGACTTTTAAATCATTTCTGATTGCGTCGTTAGGCACAAACTAAGGTGAACTCGTGGACTAGGGTCTTAGATTGGAAGCGATCTTTCACTTTTATATTCGAGGATTTTGCTGTGCCCCAGATTTGAATACCATATGTTCTGATTGGACATAATATGGATTTATAGATAAGCGGTTTATTATTTAGTGATAATTCAATTTTGCAATTTTATCCCTAATTGCTTATTCATTATGTGTTTATCAAAGTTGATACGGCGATCTAAACACATTCCCTGGTATTTAACTGAGTCTGTCTGGGGCAGTAGCTCAACATTGATGCTTACAGGGGGACATTTTCCCTTTTTTATGGTGAAAGCTTTATGGACTGACTTGGTTAGATTTGGTATAATTTTCCATATTATTATGCATTTCGGATGCTTTGTCTGGATTAGGGCTTGCATTACCGGTTAACCGGTTTATCGGTTGGTGCGATATACAGTCAACTAAAAAAATATTCACTAAATTGCAATTTTTATTTTTAATAGTCTCTTGGAGAAACG
>JAGXCT010031903.1:0-30938 GCA_022495035.1 Philopotamus ludificatus
CCAAATAAAAAAAAATTCAATCACTCACTGACGTATGAGTTTGACATTCCGCCGCATCGATTGTCTCCGATCTTCATTTTAATAAAATACCGAGTACATATATATTTTTATACAATGGTAAGATATATAAATATTTAATCTGTATAAAAATAATCTATATGTTGAAAGTAATAATAAGGTTTTCGTAATATTTTCATTGTTATTTGATTATATCATATTTATTCGATCTGAATCGAAATGTTTATATTTAATGCTGGATATGTAAGTTTGAATGTTATTTTTCAGCATGGAATAGCTAGAGTAAGAACTACGGAAGAGGAGCAACTTCGTAGGAAGAAAATACGGGCCGCAGAGGTCGTATTTTATAAATCACAAATGGAAAAGATTTTTCAAAAGGTTTGTTTTAATGATTTAGAATTGTTTCTGTATATTATAGTAATTATATATTTTTTAACTAGCGATTACAAAAAGAATTAGACGAAGAATCGTTGAAACTATGCACTGAGCTGTTATTGAGAGAGCCGGACGTTAGCACCGTATGGAATTTTCGCCGTGAAGTCATATTAATATTGCTAAAAGAGTAATAATAATTTTAAAATATGCTATTTTTATTTTGTGTAATATTTTGAATAATTGTATATATTTTATTCCAGGAATGAAGATGAGGAATATCAGAATAAGCTTTTTGATTCCGAGCTATTACTTACAAAATCATGTCTGCAGCAGAATCCGAAGTCATATTGCACTTGGTATCAAAGAATATGGGTTATGGAAACACGGTCAAACCCGAATTGGCAGAGTGAATTGGCATTGTGTAATGCGTATTTGAAGACCGACGGAAGAAATTGTGTGTATTTTATGTTATTTATTTTATCTAATAATATTACAACTGTTCATTTTTTTCAGTTCATTGTTGGGACTATCGGAATTTTATTGTATCCAAAACTGGTGTCGATTTGAAAGCAGAATTTGATTATTGTACAAAGAAAATTGAGGAAAATTTTTCAAATTACTCCGCATGGCATTACCGAAGTAAATTGTTACCAAAATTGCATCCGAGCGATGACGGTAATCATTTTATTGACAATATCTTTCCAAATTCATTATCACGCTACGTCTTTTTGTCAATAATTATATATATATTTATTTAATAATTCAACAGGCGTAAATATAATTGAAGAATCTAAATACATAGATGAATTAGAATTAGTTATTAATGCAGCATTCACTGATCCGAATGACACCAGCGCTTTCTTTTACCAAATGTGGTTATTAGGTAAATTTAATTTTTATTACGATTATTAAAAATTATCCTGAAAATGCGATTTAATAAAATAAATATGATATTTAGTGTCACCGCAGAAGAATATTGGCTTGGCCGTGTCTCGAATCACACCCACTAAATCTTATATTGCGTTCAATCAAAGTGTTTCACTTTTGTCTTCAAATTGGAAAGTGGATATTGATATTGATGGAAATGTTGTAAACGGTGTATGGAAATCATTGTTCAATTTTAAATGTGATGCCATGTGGATTCTGGAGCATGCAGAAGATGTGGATATCAGCGGAGCCAAAAATATTACGGTAAAAGCGATTCTGTCTTTATCTGTCATTTCATGCGTTTTTTGCCATCTTTGTGAATAGAAAGAAATCGCAGGGAGTCATTATCATAAAATGTGATCGTAATAGTATTGTTTTTGATTAAATATACAATAATATTTCTAGAAAATATAATTTTTACAGCATAGATATTGCATTGTATGTAATACTGAGATAATTAGAATGTTATGCATATTTATTCAGTATTAATCATTATTTATTTGATTAAATACATATGTATTTGTATTCTCAATATTATAATTTCCATTAAATTTTGTAAATGTAAATGTAGCAAACAAAATGGCTGATTTGTAATTCATTTGTAGAAAAATCATTCATTTGTTTTTCGGCCATTTTGAAAATGTATATTTTTGAGGTTATGGTAAGAGAATTTCAATAATTTTCAATGGAATTATAAAAAAATCGAATCAATTACGTAAGCATCTAATATGACAATTCATGTCAAGATACGTCAGGGACAAGTGTATGAATGCAACAATAAAATATTATTTTTTGATCAAATTTTGTATATTGATCTATATTTAATATTTATTAGGTTATACTTAAATATCTGGATGATACCAAAGAAACGGTTATTTGTGATCGTGTAGAAGATGAATACGTAGGATACTCTTCTGTCAGTTTCGGAAACAATTATGGAAGCTCGATTATTGAGAAACTAAAGATACATCAAGAATCGTGTGAACAGCTTTTAGAACTGGAGCCTGATAGCAAATGTACTTGTCGTTTAAACAATTTAAATATATATCGCATTTATTATATAATATATTCAATTCCAGGGACTTATTTTACGCTAGTTGTGATATTGCATTCCATTAATCATTTGGAAAATTACAATAATTGTAATAATATAATAACGAAATTAATGGAGCTTGATTCTAAGCGAATTAATTATTTCCGTGATTTGTTATCACGTTGGCATATCGAATACTTATTAGAGAAAGATATAAATGCTGTTAAGAACGGAAAGTTTATTTCTGACGGTGACAATATCGACGATATAAAATTATCGAGCTTGTATCATCTTCAGTACTGGAGCGCTTGCAAATCTGTAGATTTAAAAAATTTCATCTTGCCGTCAAATAATTTAACGTGCTTGAAGGTTCTGCAAAAATGTCAGGTACGTATATGTTTATTGATATGATTTGACATTTATTGACGATATTAACTGGTGCTTTTATTTTGTTCACAGATTTTGGATCTCAGAAATAATCGTTTAGAATCATTATCGGGATTTCCGGACCTTCCGGAGTTACATACGTTGTACCTGGATGGAAACAATATCAGTATTGACAGTTATAAACATTTAATTGGATGTAAAAAATTGAAAAACTGTAAAATTGACTTGACAGATAAATTTGGTCGTATCACAATAAATAATAGTTCAATGTAATTTTATCACAGGATATCTATGGCGAGGAAGAATGCTTATTTTATGCTTTGAGTATCGTGACTTTCACTGCATTTCACACATTTGTTACTTGTGTTTTGTATTTTTGTAGCAATTATTGTATAACTTATTAAGTATTTTTTTATACATCACGACTTTTATTTATTTCCTGTTTCATACTTGTGTTTTCCGTTTGAATGCACCCATTTTTTTTAATGATTCTAACCCAGTTTGTTTTTACCTGCTGTATCATCGTAACTCTAACCTTAGTAAATTTTCGTTGGAGAGATGATTCTAATTATCTGATCTGTTGACAAAGATTTAGTTTTCCAAGTGAGTCTCTTATCGAACCAAATCTAGCCATCCAGTAAGAGTTTTACATTTGTTTGAAACAAATTGAGCTTAACACTCTGAATGTCTTAGTATAGGACTTCTAATGTTAATTTTGAACACGTCTAAGATTGGATAGAATCGTTTTTCAAGAAAAATCACCAGTTTTTCTAGCAGATGAAATTAATAAGTTGTTTAATCTGTATGGGTTGTTTATTGATTATTTTTTTTACCTTATATTCCCAATAGGGAGGTCACAGTCAACCCTCCTATACTGCCGACATAGAGACCACGTTATAAAAACCCACCCAATAGAAGACTAGGCATCCATACAAAATTTGGGGTTAGGTTTTTTTAATTGTAATTTGAAAATTCAATACGAATTGGCCCTAGCCTCGTCTGATTATTATTGTTACATTCCGCGCGTTGACATCTCAGGTCCCGGGCTTGTGGCTGGCGATCTCACCCGTATTCGAAGAGCCAAGATAACCTGAAGAACGACCGTCGCCGTCCTGGCATCAGGGTTGAGACAGACGTGTCTCTGCTGGAGGTTAGCGTCCTCCAGGTTAGCGTTCGCCACCTGGAGTTCGTCAGTTATAAGGCCACTCAAATAATAATAATAAAAATAAATGGAACGAAATCAATACATTAAATATTTTTTCCATTCACATATTTTAAATGACTTTGTTCTAGTTTTAGCTTCTTCCGCTAAACGTCGGTTGTCACCTTTCTTCTTATATCTTCTACTTCAGGTGCCTTGTCCGTATCCGGACGTAGGCAAGCTACTTGTTTTTGTTTTTTCTCCCTACAGTTGTCGATTTTTGGCGAGCTGGAACAATTCTGAATCTTCAAATCAGGTCCAGTTTTGACTTCTGCGGTAATTTTCTGGATTTTCTGGATTTTCTGGATTTTCTGGATTTTCCAAATTCTTTATAGTATTTATGTTATAAACCGGCATATTCCGTCCGTATCATTTCTGGGCTCTCGATATTCTCGAGTGAGCCCCTATCCTTCTACGTAAAGTGTGCCACAGAACACATTTTACGCGGGAAACGGTTCCCGCTAAAAGTCGGTGACATCATCGTCACGTGACTCTCAGGACCTGGTATAAATATGTCCCATTTTGGGCGCATCAAACACATTCGCTCACATCGTCATGGCGGTCACATCTCTGTGATTTCTCTCGTACCGGAGATACGTCTCCGGGATCCTCATCATCATCTCCTACCGGAGATACGTCTCTGGGATCTTCATCATTATCTCGTACCGGATATACGTCTCTGGAATCCTTATCATCGAACTGACGTCACCTGCAATTCTCAATAAACATCATCAACAAACAAAGCGTGTTTCACTTTGATCTCGATCTTCGAAGCGATCGTCAACTACCGGACGATCGAACGTTTTGGCGCCAGCGGTCATGTACCTTTTGATACGCGAGCTCGGGTGCCTTAACATTGGAGGCAGCGACGGGTTATCGTTTTCGGTACTACCGTCGCGTCCCCTAACATTTTGGTGGCAGCGGTGGGGTTACCTTTTTGGTACTACTGTCGCGCCCCCTTAACATTTGGTGGCAGCGGTGGGTTACCTTTTTGGTACTACTGTCTTTTTTTTTAATATATTGTACGCAAGTGTCTAAATTTCGAGAGGTTTTTTTTTTAGTTGGGTTTTCTGTAGTTAAACTTTTTCGGAAGGGGACGCTTTGTGGTTTTACAACTGGGTTTATTTGGATGTCTGTCAGTATGGTGGTGATTTGTTTTTGGAACCGTTATCCGTTGGAAATGTGGAGTGATTGCGTGTTTTAAGATGGATCACAGTTTAGGATTTAAGAAACGGTGTAGCTCGATCGACACGTTCCATGGATTAAGACGAAGAAAGCCGTGTCCTCTCACTATCGTGTTCAATCTTCATTTCCCCACTGCTGGGTGAAGGCCTCTCTTAATGCTTTCCACTTGGTCCGGTCATAGGCTATCCTTTTCCAGGTGGTCCCCGCAAGTTTGACCGCAATGTCGCCGCTCCATCTCGTCGGAGGAGGGGCGACCCACTTTTCGTTGACCTGTCCGCGGACGAGGTAAACATACTCTGTGTCTAAACTAACTGTGTTCGTCAAAATGAATATGTCACCTGCAAATCTAAGGTGTTTAATATATTCTCCATTTATATTAATGCCCTGTCCTTTCCAATGGAGAAGTTTTAACATATTTTCCAGCGCACAGGTGAATAGTTTTGGGGAGATTACATCTCCTTGTCTTACACCCCTTTTCAGCGAGATCGGTTTAATGTTTTGGAGAGATTTTCACACAGCCCAGGTTTCGATGCCGTCGAAGGCTTTTAATATTTTACATACGCTAGATATAGGGGTATGAATATGGTTTATGGCATTTAAGGCACTTTGGTATCCGGTTTAGTGGTTGGAATTGATCTAGCCTTTTTAACCGTCTGTTTATTATTACTTTGGAAAAGATTTTATAAAGATGTGATAGCAACGTATAGTATCGAGAGTAGATCTTTTGTCGTTTGTCTCCATATTAGTCTCGTTGGATTCTGGTTTTGTTATGGTGTTTAATTGGGTGTAGAATTTCTCCACTTCTTCTAAAACTTCTCTCACCATTGCTATTAAAAACTTTATCTTAGTAGTCGGATAGGTGTCTGACGAAAACTCTGAATTCAATGAATTATTTATAACACTGGACAGGGGGTTTGCAAGTGAAAGAGATCCATTAACTCTGCATGTTTTATAAAAATATTTATGTAGGTAGTTTGAGACGTTGGAATTAATTAATTTAATGTCATATATCCTGCGTTGAATAAATAATTACAAAAACAAATATTTTAAATTACAATACAACTGAAATAATATTAAAATTAACCAGTGTCGTGGTTTTACACTGGGGGGAATATTAATGTGAGAGACTCATTCCTCTTGCATCTTTTGAATCTTTATATGGTTGAAAGGTGCTTTGGAATCTTTTTGTTATGCCATCCATCCATTGTAGTCAAATAAATAAGTTAGCAAGTCTAATCAACCAACCTGTATTCCCCGGGTCGGCTCGACCGATTCTGGGTCGAAAAAATGGAAAATTTAGAAAGAATTTTTGGTCAAAACATCAATTGACTTTTTCCTTTTAAATACATTGAAAAAAATACGTGAAAGGACGACGTTTTGAGGAGATAAACACAAACACGTAATTTATTCATATGATTTTTTTTAATAAATATGTAAATAAGAATATTTGTATGGTTCTAAGTATTGTGATTTTCTATGCCTGCGTTGAGATACATAGACAAAGTGATTTTATATCCTTTTTATTATTCATCGTAAAATTTACCTTGAGCAATATAATCAGTTTCGGGGATGATATCTTTATTATGATGCAAATAAACCTTAACTCCTTTGAATAGATATTATACTCCTAATATGCAAACGGGGAAGAGGCCATAAATCAAAGGGCCGTGAAGGGCGGGACCGACCCTGAAGATCCCACATTCTTATTTATTACAGGAAAAGGAGTATTTTTCCGCAGAACGTAGAGATATCGCCGAATTAATATAAGATTTAACGCAAATACTCGCACAATTAATTGAATTTGTGCTAAAAATTGAATTGGGCACTTTGTCGCGGACGTACCGGAGCGACACAGCGCCTCTTGATAAAAGCACCTAGCGAAATTAATGTGCTTTTTTACTTGAGCAAATAACTCATTCTCGGCTTTCATTGGGGCGAGCTTGTTAAACTTGAATGTATGCGGTGAGGTGTAGCGCGGTTTTGTTTTTGTGATAAATCATTTCTATATACGCAACTTGTTACTTTATTCCATCCAGCCACCGCAATGGCGTCGGCGAAAAAAAATTAAATTTTGCAATATGAGCGCTGCTGTAGGGATTTTGCATGTGTGTTGATAATGGCGGATGACACATTGCTGCAGCACTTAGAGCGGGAACACGAAGCTTTTAATAAATAAAATCTGAGATAATTTATTGCTGAGTGTGATTATGCGAAAATGCGAAAATTGTGCCACTTTTTACACATTTTCTCAGACTTGCAACTCGCAAATAGAGTACATACGATTCTCAGCGATACAAAAGATCCAGCAAACATATAAAAAAGGACCGCGTCATCCAAAGGGGGTCTCTCAGAGACTCCCAGCATTTCAAGTCAAGAAATCGATTCGTAGCGGTTATTCCATCACGCGCGAGATGATTTCCCGCGTTTTAATTTGAATTTAAAGCCCCCTAGCGGGATCTAGTGGCGTAATCGAAATCACTAGCGCCACGATGCCAAGGCGTCCTGCAGGCGGCCAACCCCTGCCTCTCTGCCCCGGCGGTCGTGACATTCCCGTAAAATGTAGCCACCATTGGCCGGGTGCTATATCCGGACGCCACCATGGCGACTCTGGATATTTCCTCTCGTCTTTCCCGTGGAAATCCTCATCGACACTGTATTATCTTTATTATATTTATTTAAAATTGACAGACGCACCTCACGAGTGTCTGCAGATCCTCAGGCACCGGACCCACGCTGTGGCTGTCATTGTCTAGGACACATGTCAGGGAGACTACCCAGGGGACCCTGCGATCCAAGTGGGGAGACTTGCCGATTGCTATCGTCTACGCAAGATGACCAGACCCTCACGATAAAGGCTGTGCTTGTGTCTATGACCATCGACGGAGATCGATCAACCACTTTTCGGAAATTATACCGTTGGTATATAAATGTGTCAATTTTGCGCCGACATAACCTAAAATCTGTCAGTTAAATTGTTATGTATGTTCTCTAAACTGTGTTTGCATTTCTATCAACGGCGAGAGTAAAGGTTCGCCATGGTCCGAGTCACGAACCCTCCTGTTTTTTTCTTTATATATGACTCCATTATTGAACCATTATTTACAAATTCTTCAATAAAATATCAAGACACTATTTTTTATAAATGGATTATTATTAATGTAATGTAAAAGACACACGAAACAGAAGCGAACATTGTTGTTTTTTTTCGCAATTGCAGACAATAAAGGACAATGATTATTTATAATACGTAGGGTTTCCTGAAGGGTCCATCCCACGGCTAGAACATAGACTACCTTTGATGGGCCATCATGACAACCAGCACATAAATTGCATAAACAAGCAAAGGATTTGGGGCAGTAAAAAAGAGGTTCTCACAAAAAACACAAAGGCCCTAAAAGCAGGGCCGTTAGAAATTAAATCTTGGTATCCAATGGGGCCAGGGGCCATCCTGGCTGCACTGAACAACTGAAACTGCAAACTGTTCCGAGTTTTTATCACCCCACAAAAGTTGCATCTCGGATCGTCTCTAAGGCCGATCTATGTCAACTTTGAATTGAATGCTTCATGACCCGTGATAAATTGGGACACGTAATGATTCGGCTGCACCCAACGCATCTTCATCCGAGCAGAGTCGAGTCGATTATTTTTTGAGAGTGAGACGATCTTGCTCACCTTCCTTTGACGGAGAGATTACTTAATCGTCGACAGGGGCATCATATCCTCGAGAGACCATCTAGACTGCAACACGGACTGGAGCTTAAGGACCAGAGGCAGAACATCAGCAAGGTCAGCCAGAACCGCCGGGGACGAAGTTCTGTATGCATTGGTGAGAATAATCGGCGGCAGTCTTTGTCATGTTGGATTCATATTGTAGCGGTTTTGATTCGCGTTTATTATAAGATGATTTTATGTATGTAAAAGCCACCCACATTGTGAAATGTAACAAAAAGTTAAAACTCGAGAACATTCCGGAAGCCAGCATTATTTAATGCAACAATAGAGTACGCAAAAGAAGAAAGGACAGGGCGTCCTTTGTCTCATAAAGTAATTCAAAACAAAGAATCTCCGGGGCGGTCAACGGCTATTGTCTTCGTTGAAGAAAAAAGAACCATACAGTATATTGGCTACCGAGGAATGCCAGGACCATCCATGTAAACCAGAGTAATGCAGGTGCCCACAAATCAAACACCAGACATTCATCACCGCGATTTGATCGACCATCCTGAAATGCATTATTCTAGGAAATTGAAGAACCGCCCCTAATACGCCATTATTTTGGGACACTGCCCGACGAATCATTGGCTGCCCATGCCTGGAGACCAAAACGGGGGTAGTTGATCCACGGGCAATACCCGTGCAAAACGACTCAAGTAGAGTCCGGGTTTACTGCTGAAACCCACGTGTATCATCGAAGATACCGATCGAGCTAGTTACGCTCGTCGGGAATTAACACGCTCTCCCGATTGAGGCTACAGCTGTCCTTCTGCATCCGCTAAGGCAGCATCTGCACCGCGAACTTACGCCCTTGAAGTTCTTCTTCACCGTAAGTCGCATATTGCAAGAGGCCGTCGCCCTTCACCTCATCGGGCCATCATTGGCCATTTGGATGACATTTCGACGCAGACGGGCAGATCGACGTCACTTTACGCACGGAAGACGACGCGATCGCCATATTCGTGCTCTGCTATCATGTCAGTACGCGAACATTCGATCTTCGCAATAGCTGACGTTAAATCGATATCTGTGTCCACAGCTGACATCAGATACTTTGCATATACACGCCGACTGGGGAATCGGCGCGTATCAAAAAGTCATCGTATCGTGTCCACGTTTCAATTAGCATCGGTAAAACCGGACGCGATCGACGAGTTAATTAACCATTTGCACAAGTGTCATTTATTTTTTAAGATTAATCGATTAATAAACGTCGTCTTAACCATCATGGAGTCAGATTTAATCATGCGCGGAGTATGCACCCCCAAAATATTAAAAGTGTCATTCAAGAAAAATCAAAAACTTGGGGTCCCCCAATATACCCCATCGGCACGACTAGGTTAAGATGAAACGCTAATTGCGCGCGGAACAAATCAGTGCCGCCGATTGCTAAATACTAAAAATAAAAATAAATCAAGGTAATTTAAAATATGTGAATGGAAAATGTTTGTTGATTTTGTTAAATTTACAAAATTCAATTAAATAAACCTCACCTCAAATTTTGGATGGTGGCCTAGTCTTGTATAGTGCGGGTTTATATAGCTTGGTCCGTATCTCGGCGCTATAGGAGGGTTTGCTGTACTCATTTGGCCAGATCTATAAAAAAAAAACGGTAGATCGGATTCCAAATTATATATTGTTTTATGTTAGGTGCGGTGAAAGATTTCACCACGGTTGTATTACAGAATTGAAGTAAATTTTCTATTTAATTAAAAAGTACTACAGAATTAGTTATTTTTTTTTTAAATTTATAAATCATACTGTAGTTTTAGTAAAGTTCATTAAGTATGTTCTATAACCGATTATTCGAAATAATTTCTTTAGTAATCTTTTTTGTATTTTATAACCCATTAAGGCCCTTTTATACTTTACTATGATATAGTTACACCACTGGTTTGTATTGGAATCGTCTCAATGTTTATCTTACAAGAGAATAACCAATTATTCATTATAAACTTAATTACAAATTGCGACCAATTCGAAATTATGTCCTTTTGATTGTCAGCCTCATTCTCATCTCGATTAGTCTCAACTCCGAGCTGATAAGCAATCATTGATAAATTCTCTTTAGACTTAAGGATTGAATAGTAAATTATCACTGTTAATTTTAATTATTTTATTAATAATCTAAATTGAAACTATTATTATTTTCAATCCCTTTGGTAGATTAGTTATAATTCATGCAGTAAAAATGTCATTGATTATATGGAAGATAAAAGATCCTTTCAATTAAATCCGACTTTATCTTATTCGACTTTTTATGCGCTTTAAATGCATCTGTATTATAATTCATGGAGAAGAGAGTTTCAAGGAAAATTCTTTCAATCATGGACTTCTTTACATAATTATGGAATTTTATTGATATAATAATATTTTATTTATTTTTTATTATTTATTATCAATTGTTATTTAGATATCAAAATCTTAAATACCATTGATTTAATTTATAATTTCATGGCAGTACTTGTATTATGCCCCTGTGGAGAGATTAAAATGATAAGGGTTGGAAATTATATCTACCTTTTGACAAGTGCGGAACCCTGAGGATTAATCTAAATCCTGATGCTCGCAGGGCAATGTTTAGGATGAAATATTAACACAATATCCGAGCTATAGTGGCAATCTGTAACAAATTAGCAACCTTATGTCTGTCTGAGTGTGTGTGTTTTATATATGATAAGGGAAAAACCATTATTTTTTATCTAAAAAGATTTTTTCTTATTATTTTCTCTGATACAGGTCATATCAATCCAGTGTCACGTCTTGTAGGTAACATACATATTATTACGATAATGTAAGTTAACCGCGACTGAGCTGAGTAGGTACTCGGATAGGTTAGCCTTCCGATGAAAACTATGAATTTAGAGAATTCTTTATGGAATACCAAGGCGCCCCGAAATGTTTCAATGAAAAACACGTTTTTGATTTACGAAAAAATACTGTATTTACTCGGGTCTGCTAATATTCTATTGCCTGACTAGCTTCTATCAGAGAAGTAGATATATTTAGATCTGTAGAGAAGGTTAGTGTCGCGAAATTTTAAATCGAATTGCCAAAATAATTCATGAGTTTGCAAGAAAGCAAGATGAAAATTCATATTATTAAAACTTTTGAATTAGTCACTTGTTGAAATAACTTAATATAATAAATAATTCCATGAATCATTTTATTTATAACTTTAGTTTGACTTTAGTTAACTTGGGTTGATCTGCCACTGGAACAGCCTAATTTATTATTGAAGCATCCTTCACCTTCCGTATCGTAATCAAGTATTTGTATAATTTGTCCATATAAATAGAACTTTCTCTTAAATATAATCCAAAACTTGTTTTTATACATACTTGGTTACAATTTTAATCCTGATGATTAATTTTAGCCTAATTAAAGCGTTCTTCAATGCATGAAGTTGCTTAATTTAAGTTGGATTGTTAATAATGCTGCTTTCACATTTACTTCAATTCCTTATCTTAAATGAAACTAATAAAATTGTCTGTTTTTCTACGTAAATAACTTATGTGAATAGCTTTTCCTTATCACTGCTTTTATCATAATTGAATTTATTTATAATAAATCGTAAAGTGGACCCTTTTATGTTAAATTTAATCTATACATTTTATAATCCACTTGTGAAAACAATCTTTTATGCCACTTCGCGGACTGATTTTGAGAAAACTGTTTTTTTTTTTTATAAAAATGATTACACTAATCGAATATTCTGATATATAAAGTAGTAGTGCAATACTGTAGATACAAAAATACACTAGATAAATCTACTAGCAGGTGTCTAAAATTTTACCAACTTGCAAAAGTATATCAGGTTGCTTGGAAATTATATTGTCCACTCTGGTCCAATACCATCTTTCTAGCAGACGCATGATTCCAAGCTCATAATTTTTTTGTTCTTTGCTGGCAATAAACTGATCGAGGTGGTTTTTGACTTCCTCATTTGAAATAAAGGTTTTACAGTCTTAATAAATAGTAGAGGACGGAACAAATAATAATCAGAAGGTGTCAGATTTGGAGATTATGGTTGGTGTGGTAGTATATCCCATCAAATCTGTAAAAGCTTTTGGCGAGTTGACAAACTTGTATGAGATCTCGCATTATCTTGGTGGAACGTACACCTTTTCTATTGATCAATTCTGACCTTTTCTGTTTAAGTGAATCATTCAATTGTCCAGCTGATGACAGTACACTTCAGAATTGATCGTTGTGTTGTCCGGTAGAAGCTCAAAAAAACGATTCTTTTGAAATCCCATCAGATATCGGTTTTCGAAGTGCTTTGAACCAGTTAATCTTTTTTTCTCCATGATCTCTTGCGTTTAACATTGTTGTAGACAACCCATTTCTCGTCCCCAGTGATGATGCGCTTCAAAAATGCATCATTTTCTTGACGTTTGAGAAGCAAATCACAGACGTCAACGCGACGGCGCAAATTTCTTTCCACAAGAACATGAGGAACACATATGTCGAGCTTTGATATTAAACCTAGGCATTTCAAATGATCATGAACGGTCGAATTCGATTAATTTAATCTCTCAGCGATCTTACGAGTTGTTATTCGCCGGTTTGCATCAATTAATGCCTTTATTGTGTCTTCATCAGCTCCAACTGGCCTTCCAGAACGTGGTGCATCTTCAACATCAAAATTTCCGGATCGAAATTTTGCAAACCAGTTTTGGCATTGGCGTTCTCTCAATACATTTTCTCCATACACATCGGATAATTTTTTTCTTGCTTGAACAGCATTTTTATCTTTTTGATAGTAAAAAAGTAAAAAACAGGCGGACCTCGACTTTCGCACATGATTGGTTCCTGAAAATGTGTGCGAAAGTTAAATGTTGGAAAGTAGAGGAATGTAAAAAAAAAAAAAAACACCAAAAATTGTACTTAACCACGTACATATACTAATAACTACTAACTAAGTACATATTAAAAAATGTATTCTCTTAATAAACTTGTTAAGGGTTAGTTATATTTTGCTACTTTTTTTCTTTTCTTCATAGAGTTCTGTAACATGCAGTACTCATTATGGATCGCCCTACGCACTTGAGATAAGGCGTTCTCCATTGGGATCACATTCTTTCATAATATTCAAAATGTCTTCGAGATGCGTAAAAGCTTCGTTCATGTTTTTTATGGTTAAGATCTTGATGATTTATTCTGGTTCTTCTTCCTCACTTTCAATTTGTATACAATTTTTTGTTCTCTTGTCGGTCCATTAGAAATTCATTAGTCAAGGGTTCAGAATGAGATTCAATCATCTCATTAATATCTCCACTGTTAAGTTTAGAAGGTTTATAGCCAGGGGCAACTGATTTGTCCTTTGATAAGAATGTACGATTAGGCATCTTCTTCCAAAATTAACCAGTCTCATCTACATTGAATATTTGACTAGTGGTATATTCTCCATCTTCAATAATTTTGGACAATGACGAAATAAAGTCTTTTGCAGCATCTTCATCCGCATCAGCTGATTCTCCAGTGAATTTAATATTGTGAAAAGCATACATTGTTTTAAAATTTGAAAACCAGCCGTTACTTGCATAAAACACTGTGTTAGAATCTTCGTTTAGTCTAGCCTTCCAATCTTTATGCAAACTAAGAGCCTTAGATTGAATCATTGAAGTACTCAGAGGGATGTTTTTTTGATTTTGATTACTTATCCAATAAGACAAAGATTTCTCCATTTCATCCATCACTATGCCGTGCCTTTTGGAAACAATTTTTGAAAGAAAAACGATTTTTAAAAAATGTGCGAAAATAGCGAATTGTGCGAAAGTCGAATGTGCGAAAGCTGAGGTCCGCCTGTATGCCGAAAATGCTGCTTTTCACTTTCCATATTTGATAGGGTACAAACCAAAAACTACTGCGTTGAATCAATCGAACTTTTTGAAATGATTTGAAATTATTTGTCGCCGGTTTTACATATTGCGTCAAAAAATTTCGCGAGTTTTCTCGTTCAGATTTTTCATATGCTTGTTTTTTTTATATTAATTTAGTACCTGAATATTTTTTTACTTGATATATTTAATTAAGTACTGACCTTAATATAACGTGAGCGAGAATAACACAAAATAATACAATTTCATGTGATGCACATACTCTCGTTGAATAAATAATAATTAACGTAATTAAATAAAAATGTAATTATTTAATAAAAAACTGAATTATGTGAAATTTAGTGAAATGAGCCATTTGCATAAATTAGCGTCTATTATATCGTGACTAAAGAAGGCTTTTCACTTTTGTCCATATTATTGCACCGCAGGGTAATGTCGGCGTCCCTTTAAATGAGACAAGGGTTGGCTCTCGCTTCCAGCCAAACATTAACACTAATCTTATCCAATCCGTAAATTTATTAAGGATTATTAAAGGATTTCGCTGTGTAACTCTATTCAGCATTTTTAATTTAATCCTCTTCGCCCCCAGTCATATATTGTGTTTGTATTGAAACGCTTACGTGCGGTGATAAATCTCTTTTTTTTATCCTTCCGCTCAACACTGCTCCGCTCCCAGAAGGATACGAGTTGGCAAAGTTGTTTCCCGAGACTTTTAACATTCGGCAATCCCACGAGCTAGAAAATATAAAAAATAGACATCCATCTTTGACCTTAAATAAATTTAGACGAAAACTTTCGCCGTAATATGAAACGAACAACGGATATCTATTTCGAATTTATTTGAACAAAAACAAATGAATTGAATAAATATAATTCAGTGCTGGTGAAGTGTCACATCGATATAATACTTGAAAGAGTTGAAGAGTCGGATGAGGTATGCCTCATCATTTATTAAAAGGCTCGGTTAGTCCGCTTAATCCACATGTCTTCGACAGGTTGCAAGTCACTTACTAGAAATGCTCAAAGCGGCATAATTAATCGCCTTTGATCACGTCGTCTTTCGCTATTTAAAGAGGATGTCAGCTGGATGGCATCAGTCTCTCAGAGGGCACGGGACCCTCGTCCAACGCCCTTGCTGCCGAGGTCAGTCGCTTCGGATAGAGCGAAATAAATTGATCGAACCCAATAAATAAATAGCGTTTCAACGTATATATTTCAATTTCTTTTCCACAATGGATGAAGCGATTTTAATGGCACGGGATATCGTACCCGAATTTACCTTATTTATATCGGATAGAGCGAGGGGGAGGGGCTCTGGGGAGTCCTCTGGGATGAGCGGGATGGCGGCCGTGTGTGCCAGGGCACCGTGTCATCAATTGACATCGACCTGGGGAAACTTGTCGAGACATGATAGGTAACTTAATTTGGCTGGGATTTTATTTGAAATGGAGTACGCTTCGAGTCGATAGTCCGCGTTTAACGTGAAGAATGTTGTTTCGTGCATTCATATGGCAACACTTTCGATCGATACATTTGTTTTTTTCTGATATATATGTTCGTAGCAGTTTTTAATGCAAAAGACAGTCTTAAACGCACTGGTTGGGGATGTCAACGATTTATTCGTGAGGATATTGACATAAAGCTTGAAAGTCATGTCGAATTTTGATCTTGTTACATCTTGTTGATCTTTTTTCTTATCTAATCTTTTTAATTGTTGGAACAGATTTTTTTTTTAAATCTTTATCAAAATAATATTACCGAATTCCTTATGCACATTGTATTTAGTTTTGTTTGTTATATTTAGTTTGTCCGACATTCTCAGACTTACTTAGGCCTAATGGATCCCTACAGGATCTACTCAAGATCTTGTTTGACGACGCCCCACCACTTTTGAGGTTTCCTTCTACTGCTGCGTCTCGGAACTCTTATTCGGAGAACCTACTCTTCCTCTGTTCATATGATGATGATGATGATTGCGTATGGCTTTTACTTTGCCATTCTTCGCATGCTGTCGTTGTTGGAGTTTCCTCCGTCATTTCGGAGCACGCCAAGAACAACATTAGTTGGCTACATAATCCAGGTGCAGGTTGACCCACTAGCGTTACGGAGGGGCAGGCCCCTCTTTCGGCCGGCAGGCCAACATTGTACGCCTTAGCGAAAGTCTAAAACAGCCACCGGGAGCGGCATTGTTTCCATCCGAACGAGTTTCCTCGTTGCCGTTACGGCCTGGGAACTGAAGGACGGAGCGAGTTTGTAGGAAGCGGTAATGTGATGGGAAACGGTTCAAGGAACTATCCCGGCATTTGCCTTTAAATGGCTAGGAGCCGGGTCAATCCTAGTTCGATAGTCGCACTTTACACCAATTACTGGTGGCAGAGATGCGAATGTTTCTATATACCTCTACGTGGTTATTCTAAAGCATGCGTTTCTACGGACCTTGGACGTGTTAATTCTAAGCATGCTTTTAAGTCCTGATCATCATTTTGACTGATTGCCCTGAGCCTTGTCATTCCCTCGATGGTGTTTTCATATACACACATGCATAAACACGCACAACACATATACATATACATCAGCCCTGTCGCGCAACAGCAATCCCCCTATCACGGGGAAGACTCCCTCAGAGAGGGAATGAGTAAGGTGAATAGTGCAGCATAGCAAAGGCTACTCTCACGGCTTGTTTTAAATCGTATCTTAAATGTTACCAGCTACCCATTTAGACATTCTTGTCTTTAAACACTGGACACACCTAGTGTATGATCGTTATTAACCGATCCGTTGAGGTGGCTCGAAACCAAACGCGTCGTCCGAAGGGGTCCATAGTCAACATATTGATGAAATTTTCATTCTTCCATTTTTTTTAAATGAAAAAATAGTTATTGATATGCTTCAAAACTTGCTCGATATTTTGTATTTTTCTACTAATCAATAAGACGCGTAAATGACACACGCAGTCGACGATGTACGTGTCACTACTATACGTTTCACTCGCACTCGATGCCGTACCGGATGCGAGCGAGAAAAACATCGGGCCCGTGATAACAGTAACAAATATTGCCGACAATAGAGGCCAATGATTATTTATAATATTTATTCTTTATACTTTTTTTGACAAATACAAAAAGTTTGTGATATGTAGAATTTATATTAAAAGTGTTTTCGAGTTAAATAAAAAAAATTGTAGTCTAAATAGACCACATCGGGACGGCTAGGTTAATATTCTTATTACATACAACCATTTTTATCTCTCATGGAATATTTTGATCCTTTTCATATGAATGCTAGAAGGTTTCGCCGCAAAATATGAACCAAACTTTTTTTGGTTTAATTAGGATCTTGCGCTCCTCTATGGTACGCTTTTCCTAAATTGACAAAAGCTGAAGTTCTTTTGAATTAACAAATATCGTCAGCCTTAGATTGGCCAGTAATAAAGCCAAAATGATTTGGAATAATTTTAGTTCCATCCTGAGCTTTCTGTTGATTATTTTTACGACAATCTTCATATCATATTTGTTCAAAAAATGTTTTTAAAACGGGATAGCTTTGATGCCAATCATTTGGGATTACACTCTTTCTTAAAAGGTTATTAAAAATCTTTTCAATGTAAATGGTTGTTATCAAACCAATTTTCTATACTTCTGCCAGAATGCCATCCAGAACAAAGATAGTACAGTAAACCCCCCTATAACGTCGGGATAGGTTCTACGTAATAGGGGGGATGTTATAGGGGGTTAAGTTTTTTCAATTTTATTTTTTGATTTAAAGGAAATCAGTAAATCAACACATTCCCATTTTTTTTTTTTTTTTTTCACATTTTTACGTTTACCAGCGCAAATGACTAAGCTCGCGCGATGAGCGATATCCTCTCGTATTTTGGCTGACGTAATCTTACCGCAACTTGCCGGGTAGAGCAGATCAACGCGATATTTTATTAGTTAAATTTTTTATAAAATGCGTTAGCATATGATGAATAAAATGGCCAAAAAATCCATTCCGGAATATGTTTTATTCCAACCACTAAGTATAGAATTAAACATCAAATAAATCGACGCATATGGAAATAATTATTGTAGAGACCTTATTGTGAAATTAGATCATATCATTAATAATATTAAGAGGTATGCACGTATATTACATAATCAAATAGTTAAAAAAAAAAACGTGAGCATCGATTTACTCGATTATAATTCGTTCCATAGATATAAAAGTAGAAAATATTTTCTACTGCATGTAAATATCCCTGAATGGTCTGATAGCCTCATGCCGATAGCCTCGTTCCGATGAATCACCAAATATTTTTATTTAGTTTCATTATGTCATTGCGCGAACGTTATAGGGGGGTTCGACGTTATTTGAAAAAACCGCTGCAAACGGTTATAGGGGGGAACGTTATATGAGAGGACGTTATAGGGGGGTTTACTGTATTGTCTTTCAATGTGTTATGTTTGTTCAATGGCGTTACCAACTGTTTCGAATTGCCCAGAATTATCCCAGAAATAAAAAAAAGTAATAGTTTACAGATCGTGCTATTTAATTATTAATAAAAAAATAGTGTTGACAACGCATCAGTCAAGTCGCTGAAAGAAGTGAAACATGGGGGTAAAGTAAACTGAAATTGTCACATTATTAACGACAGCCTTCAATAAATATGCAATGAGTTTGGTTTATCTCCAAAATGCGAAGTTTTTGGAATCCGTCAATATTGAGAATAAAGGAATATTGCGTTATGCAACGAGATGGATCTCTTCTACCAGTCGTTTACCAGATTGCGTGTAATTATACCAGCTTTGAAAGCTTACTATAAATTTAAAGGAAAAGAAAATTATTTTGATATAATTTGGAAATTTTTCGGCCCTAAACTATTTCTGAATCTGAAGAAGCTCCTTTGTCGGAGTGCTACATATTTTTTCTCCATAATATCCAACCACTATTTGATCACGACATCAGTGCATTGAAGAGTGATTTATGTTTATCATTAGATCCTAATGAACTAAACGACCATCATACTTTTTTACATACAAAATATAAACTGTTTTAATATTCCAGCACATGTGTTAAGTTCTATAGGAATTATTTTAGATTTTAGATATTTTTTAAAGCATACATTCAAGTTTATTTTGCATAATTTCGGACCTATTCCTTCAATTTTATTAACTTATTTTTATTTTTCGTAGATTCTACGAAGCTATGAGGAGCCAGGCTAATCAGGCTAATTCGGTATGTATTTTTATTTTTTCATTGTAATATATATATTGTTAAAAGGTTTCTCATTTCTTTGATATTAGTAAAATAAATAATTCACTTTTCTGCAAATATAAAATTGACAATATTGAGAGTGGAAACACTATGTTATGTAGGATTTCCTAACATCGATCTTCCCTACCTCCATTTTCATTATTTATAAATAATATTTATTGCCCAGATTGTATTTGAATATTAACTGATATTATATCAATGGCTTGTGCTTTATCGTTATATAAAATATATAATTAGTCGGATATCGATTATTTGACGAAATAGGTGGTTGCAAATCGTCCTCCATTAAGTGTTCGGAAATGTCAAGCAATGACATTTTCTACATCAAAAGAATTGACAACCTTTAAATGTATGCTTTGAGACGTAACAATCGCCGATTAGAGCTTTATAAAATGTGCTTGACTCATAAAACTAAAATAGTTTACCGTGTAAAATATTATAAAAATGGAAAGAATAAACAACAGGGAAACAGGGCGAAGAAAACTCGCGAAATTTAATGTCGCTAATTAGCTCTTCACTTTTAAATAATATAGTTTTTTTTTAAATCTTCAATTTTTCATTAATATATGAAATTTTTATGCGATCTAGAATGTGGTTTATTTTATAGATTTATTTTACATATGTGTTAAATCACTATTTACCGTGTGAAATGAGACTCGACGATTTATACACACGTACAAGTTATAGTTCTAATGAAAAATTATCGTCGAAACGTTGGAAAAAACGTAACGTCGGCGGGTAAATCATTGTTTCCAGACCCATTGTGCGCCGAGACAAGATTGGCCATTCTTCTGCTAAAATATTAAATTAAATGGAAAATATTCCCACGAAAAATTTATCAGCGCCCCATCGTTACAGTTTATTTTTTTAGGCTCCCTCCGCAAAAAGTGGTCGGTTATTTTTTTAATCTCTCATCAAGTGCGGCCATTAGGGTTGCCGGTCGCATTTCGAGCAGAATGTATCCTAATTAATTGCAGGCGTAGATGTTTGAATGCCCCTCGCAGCATCAGTACCGCCTATGAATTATTCAATTTATGCTTCACGTTGAGATCATATGTATTTAGATAGAGCGGGCCTTTGAACTGTGTACGTACATGGCCATAAACGCATAATGCATGAGCATTAAATTTTAACGAAAAAAATTACAGTACTTACTCCCTATGTGGACGATTTTCGTCTGCCCGAAGTGAAAAATGTAATTTTATTTTAATTTCATTTGTTTGCGAAAATTTTCCGCCACGTATTTATTTTTAAAAAGCAAATATGAATAGGAAGCGGAACTAAAATAGAAAATGCTTGAATATAAAACGATTTAGATTGTATTCTCTCATATTATTGTACACTTCAGACAATTCCAGATAATCCTGGGTTTTCAAAATAAACAACGAGATCGCTTATACCAGTGGTCGTCAAACGGTAGCTCGCGAGCGGCATTACGGTAGCTCGCGAAGAATATTTTATCATATTTATAAATTTGCCTCTCAAATTTATTATTGGAGTATTAACTAAATTTCAATGAAATGCATAACCCTTTGAAGTCCAGTGTCCACACGTATTGGACATCATTTTTTTACTGGCAGTCCAGTGTCCACAACGTGTGGACATTTTTTACAAGTACTTTTAAAAATATTCTATGGCGATTTTAGTATTTTTTTTTAAACTGTGAAAGGAATTAAATGTTCTAGAAGGAATAATATTGCTTTACTACTAAGAAATAGACCATAGAATTGTTTTCTGGAAAGTGAAAAAAAATGTTTGGGTTGGGCCAATTTTGTCCACTGTAGGTATAAAATCACAATTTCAAACAATAGTCTTTGGAGAACTGTGGCACCGTGAACATCTCATATTTGTGAAATTATCTGACATTTGTTCCTTTTTATGTGTTCGTATTCTTTTAATATTTTCTCGAAAACGATTTTTCCAAATTTTTTGGGCTCTTCACCTGGAGTCAATAAAAGATCCTAGTAGGGATCTAAGGACACGGACAAAAAGAGTCAGTAATTTTCTAGACTACCTGAACCAAAGATTTTTGGAAAATTATATCCCTGATGAAAATCTTGCTGTAGATGAGTCAACCGTGGGATTTAAAGGGAAGATGGGTTTTATTGCATATAATCCCAAAAAACCTACTAATTGGGGGTTTAGGATTTACGTCCTATCAGATACATGTACAAGTTACATATCCACATTTGTACCATATTACGGCGGCATTACTACACAAGATCTTATCAGACTCGATTTGACGTTCACAAGCAGAATGGTTTTGCATTTATTTAATAATTTGCAACAGGTGACCCTGGAAATAAAAGGTTACCATATATTCACGGACAGATTTTACACTAATCCAAAGCTTGCTGAGGAACTTTTAAAAAGAAATTGTTACCTTACCGGTACCATAATGGTAAATAAATAAGGTTTACCAAGATATAAAAAAACACAAAATTGGCTGTTGGACGAAAAGTAGCTTACCGCAAAAAAGATACACTTGTGTTAGCTTGGTGAGATAAAAGAAATGTAACGATGCTTAGTACAAAGCACACGTCGGCATCGCAATTGGTGAGGAGAAGAGCCAGGAGAACCACAGAGCCAGGAGAGCCAGGAGAGCCAGAAGAATAAAAAACATGGGAGGAGTAGACACCGCCGATCAATTGGTACCGCCTATTGTCGCTGCGAAGTCGTTAAAATGGCGGAGGAAATTTTTTTTTGGGGGTTTGAAACCTCGATTGTAAATTCTCACATTTTATATAAAGAATGTGAGAAAAATGAACGAAGAAAGTCCCCGAGTCGCATTAAATTTCGCCAAATGTTGACGATGCAACTCATCGGGAATTTTTGTGCAGCCAAAAACGACAGATACTGGGCGCCGATCAACAACCAATGACGAACAACGATGGATGGAAATCCCCACTATATATATGATTCGACCAAGAACAAAGATTGTATCGTGTGCTGGCATCGTGATATTCCAGGTAAAAGAAGACGAACATCATTATATTGTGATACTTGCGAGAAAAAGCTTGGCCTTCACCCTGGAGATTGTTTTAAAAAATACCACACTTTAGGTAATTTCTGAAATGAATGTTTATAAATTAGTATTAAATATATATTAATACCATCATTTGTATTAAATACTTATTTTATTTATTTATTTTACCTAATTTCCTTAATTTTTACCATAAACATTTTTTTTCATTAATTCATTGAAATTGGCTTGGACCTGGTGGAACACTTTTGAAAAAAACCTTTGGACTGCAAAGGGTTAATAAGTTGATATTGTAAATGAATTTATAAGTATTAGAGGGACCCAAATGTAAAGTCGTATTTTTTTAATGAAACTCAAACTCATATTTCTAATCATTTATTAATTTTAAATTACACAAAATAATTACCATAATTTTCTATAACCTTTCGCCATCAATTAGGTAAATCGAAAATGCATTTCTTATAAAAATCTGCAGGTTTAGAATCGAAAAAGTCTGAAAGGGCTGATTTTATTTCTTCTTCTGATTTAATTTTTTTTTACGAAAAATGTAATAATTGGATGGAGCCAGGTCTGGAGAATACGCTGGATGCAATAAAGCTGTCAAACATAATGCATCCATTTTTCATCCATCATCCACATTTCATCGAGTCAAATCGGCCGCAAGTGGTTGCGCGTTGTCGTGCAAGAGGATAATGAGGATAATGAATCTTCCCCATTTTTTTCAAGTAACTTTTGAAGTTGACGACCATGAAGTACCGACTTGGCTCGATAATTCTTCGATACTGAGAGTCTGATTTTTTCAACCTCTTCTTTCAGGGCTGCTTCATCTACTTCACGGGACGTCCCCTTTTCGGCTCATTTTTCAAATCAATATTGCCTGATTTAATTTTTTTTAACCATCTCTGACACTTCCTGATGTTTAATGCGTCTCCATAAACATCGAAAATAATTTTTGTTGCCTCCGTTGGTTTTTTTTGGCGTGAAACTGAAACAGCATACAGCTGCGGAAATGTTCTGCACATCACGGTCATTATTAAAGGGACACGTAAAAAATATCTATGCAAAACGAAGATTGGAGACTTTTCACGACGCACAAAATATTCAAACGCGTCTTTCTTAGTCAAAGGACTAAAGAAAACTAATCTGAAACTATGCCTTCCGAAAATGCGACATTACATTTGAGTCCATCTAATAAAATAGAGAAGCACTCAGCAATGTATTACGATGGAAACTGCGCCTTACACTTTGTCTCTCTCTCGCTCATCTATTTTGCCGCTTAGGTGGGAATGACAGTCAGGAATGGATATAATATCACATGTTTTCACTTTTGAGGGAGAATTCACAAGGAGAATATAAGAATCCCTATGCACAATTAGCGCCCTTTACGTTAACCGATCCGCCACGTCGACGCGAAAGTAACGGCGTCACCCGATGGGGTCTATTTACTATGGAAAATAAACCCCAAGCAGACATGAATTATTAAATAATGCTAAAAAATGGATTATTCTAAGAATAAAAATCCTATTCGTGGTCCGCAGGATTTAAAATTATTAATATAGTGGTCCGCGAGGTCCTAAAGTTTAGCGACCGCTAGTTTATATAAGCATCATTAAAGTTAATTTAAATATATTTTATTATATTGTGAAAAGTATTAAAATTTCTATTGTAAAATAAAATAGGAATATGTATAGCTCAGCAGACAATTTTAATTTTCAAAAGTAGCTCGCATCCTTATTGAGTTTGGCGACCACTGGCTTAACCGGAACGTTCGTCCGCGCACAATTTTCCGAAATTAATATGATTATGAAAACTAATAATTTAATTTAACGCCGCGATAATACGGAAAAACATTTTTTTTTTTTAATAACATAATTAGCGTTTTAGCGTCGGAATGCGAAATAAAAACGTAAGTTAATAATTACTTCCTCGAACGGAGCGGGATTCAAATTAAAAACTTAAAATTGCATCCTCAGCATTCCAAACTTTGAATTGCGAGTTTCTCGTCGCAAATTTATTGCAGAAATATATATTTGTGGCGTACGCAAGGTGGGATGAAAATGTAAATTTTTCACAATGTATGCAGACGAATAAAAAAATAGCTATGGTTAAAATTAAATTTTGCACCGAGCATTGTGCCGCTGAACTGTTTTATAGAGTGGGACGCGAAAGAATGCAGTTTTAATGAATTTTACAGAAGTTATCAAGTCATTTTCATAAAATGGCGAGAAAAAACGCAATTGGAAATCTATTGTTGCTCTACAGAAAATTCTGATTCCAAGCGTTCAGTCTACAGAAGTAATTTCGTTGTAGATTTTATTTAGAGCGAACGAAACGTTTTTCAATATGTTATATTGTATTTTATTAAATAATTAATTTCCGATCACCGGGTAAATAGTGAATCGGGTGTATTTATAATATCCAGAACGCTATATATTGAATCAACGAAATTGCGCTTTCGTAGGGACCGTCGAGAAAAGGTAAATGGATCGAAAATCAAATTTGGGGTTAATGGAAAATTCAAGTTTTTATCGAAATCTGTCAATAAACATTCGAGCTTTCGTTAGTGTCGTATCGTATCGTTAGAGACATTTAATTTTCTTACTATTTATTGTATATTAATAATTATTGATATTATTTATCAAATTATACTTATGATAATGTCGTTTTTTTCGTAGCTATTATTTGATTATCTGTGTTTATGTTTTTGATTTTAAAACACGTATTTTGTGTTCTATTCATCTGAAAAACGTAATTATAGTAAAAAATAATATGTATTTTTTTTATTCTCACATATTAAGTCGAGTGTTGTCGTGTGTCGGTATAGGACGTGGCAACGATGGCGGTTGTGCACAATCATGTTTTCGTAGATTATACGGTTCTATAAGGAGCCAGGCCGCTATCCAGGCCATTTCAGTGACGTGTGTGCTACAGAAGGTGCCCGTAGCACCCGATGAGACCGTAAATTAAATACGAATTTGGCCTAACCTCGTCTGATTATTATTGTTACAATCCACGCGTGACAGCTCGGCTCCCGGGCTTATGGCTGGCGACCTGATCCGTATTCGAAGAGCCAAGATAACCTGAAGGACGAACGTCACAGTGCTGATATCAGGATTGAGATGGACGTGTCTCTGCTGGAGATCGTATAGTGTCCCCCAGGTGGCAAAGATCCACCTCAGGGTTAAAAGGTCACTTAAATAATAATAAATGTTCATGTAAAAGAAAGATGGAAGGTTAAATACGCGACGAATAATCGATGAGATGTTGTATGTTGAATAATCTACATAGAATAATGCCATTAAATAATTTAAATATAATAATGCTATTTAATAGTTTCGTGATATATTAGAAGAATCGTTTTGTTAACTGTTTGCCAGTGCTGGAAGTGATTTAAACAATTTATAAGTAGTTATTTTATTTGTAAAAATAGTCTTAGAAACGATGAAGAAATCAATTCCAATAATGACTATAGAAGAATTGAGCAACAGGCTTGGAATTTTTAAAAATAAGAGAGACTATGGATACCACTTTTCTAATTAGAAAATTACAGATGACAGATACTTGGATGAAAAAATAGTTTCTAATTCACTTTTTACACATCCCGGCACTTTATCAATTTTAAAAACAAAATAATAAGAAAGGGCAAAAAATCTAGATCGTGGATTTGCAAATGACACAAAATTCTTATACTTAATATAGAATTACAGATGGATATGTATAAAGTAATCGGCTATTCGGATCAGATATATTTTAAGATCTGGACAGTGGATTGAAAAATGAAATCAATTATCTTGGTATGGTACAGACTACGGGACCCAAAACCTTTTGATGAGACCTGTCGCATAGTAACAGGCTACAATATAAGTCTAAAAGATTTAAGCCAAGAGTCAGCTTTACAAACAGCAAACGTAATGATCGACACAGCTCTTGAGGATTGAATTATGAGACGGATGGACCAACCCGAGTACGCTCAGTTCGGCCTAAAACCAGCAGAGACGCCCTCAGTAGCAGATGCCTATCCTATGAAGAATGGAAGGCACTTAATAGACTTAGAACCGACACAAGGACATTGAAAACGCTGAGAAGGTTGGGCTTCTTCTTGGAATGTGCAAAGGGGAGTAGGCTGTTGCATATTTGCTAATATTTCCACTAACTCCATCCGCCTACACCCAGGATGGCATGCTTAATCGTAAACAGCAATATAAAGCATTGATGATGGACACTACAAGAAGAAGCAGCCTAAGTCATAGGTAGGCACTATCACAATCAATGATATCGATCACGTTGTCAACCATCATCATCATTAAAGAAAAACTTAAAACAAGCTTTATGAGGACATTTATGAAGAATTGGATATTCATCACATTTGGAAAGAAAATTCTGCTAAAATTTTCAACCTAATGAGATATGAAGACAATCTAGAAAAAATCGGGGCAAACCACAAGTCAAACGAGCTAATCACCTCATCCATTTCCAAAGAAGAATCCCTTAGCCATAGTTTAACCAAGATTATTTATTGCGACTGTAATTATCATCATCATCATAGGCGCAACAGTCTTATTGTATTGCCCTGGCATCATCCAACATCCGTTTCTATTTTATCCGGTCTGCCGCCACGTAAGTAAGTTTCAATGTGCAGGGTTCTGCTGTATACATACCAAACATCTCCGTCTTGGTCTTTCTTTCTTCCAGGGACAGGAAGGCTTGTTAACAATACGCCTTTTCAACGGCTGACTGTCCTGCATCCTTGACACGTAAGCGGCCCACCGGAGTCCGGTCATTCTGACTTCTTCCTTGTATAGTCGGTACAGCTCCTCGTTGTTTCGGATACGCCATTGCCAGTAGTGGAATACTGCTCTAAATATCCGTATCAGAATCCTCCTGGCCAGGATATACAGGTTGTCAGTTATCTTGCTTTGTTGCTTAACACTCAGATCCGTACCCTAGGACGGGCCTGATAAGGGTCATTTAGACTTTAGTCTTCCTTGAGAGGAAGCTTAATTGTATATGCTGTTGAAATCCAAAGAGTAGCTCCGGTTTGCCAGCATGGTTCTTCTTTGTACTTCCAAATTGGTTTCATTGTTAATTGTAATAAGTGATAAGATATATAAATTCCCGGATGCTTTCGACGCGGTATTCTTAGACTTTCAGGGGTTCAAGGATTCGTACTTTGCACATGGGTAAGTATTTTGTCTTGATCTCATAGATCCTTAGTCCCATATCTATCGCTGCTCTCATTATTCGCAGGCATTCATTCTCGAGAATCTGCTGCAGAGAGAAAATGTTACTACGTTGTCGATGGTATCCGGAAATTACAGTTCAACCATATCAGGTCTTGTCTTTTAGTAGTTTTTTCAGAGAATTCTTAAGTCGTTCATCTTAGATAGTCAGTTTAGATGGCTCAGGTCCCGATGGATTCGTCATTTCCGGAATCCCTTTGGTGCTAATAGGTCCCGTGGAGATGAGCATCTACCACGTGCTGGGCGGCTGTCCGCGCAGTCAGCAGCGGCGGCCGGCGTAATCCTGTCGCGTATCAGTCGTACGAGCATCCTATCGGATTATGCGACGTCACGTCGAGGGACGTGCGTCGCCAGCTCGTCGGCGTCGGCGTCCATTACCATAACCTGGTCGCCGGTTACGTGTAACCGGGCGGCGCTCCGTTTTAACGAAGGTTTCATTATAGGCAACCCCATTTCCTCGCATTAGCATTCTGCCGGTGTCAGTTTGATGAATTATCAGCCGGTGACAGTTTGCGGTTGATTTACTCCATCGGCAACTGCGACACACCAGCCCCGAGGTATTTTGCCAAATTGGATTTGACTCATTTCCGCCGGCGGTAATTGTTCCAGTCGGCCCCGCCGGCTAAATCAAATTCAACATACAAATTTATCGTTCACACCCACCAACCAGAGCCCGAACGCAATTACTACTTCTGAGATGAGCATCTCGTGTAACGCGCCGGAGCCCGCGGTACAGGGTGTGTGTACGTTCGGTTCAAAGCACACACACGTAGACTTTTCGTTTTTTTAATTTCAGACAAATCCAGCATCGATAAGCAGGATCTAATATCTAGAATCGAACTTTCAGCGATTTACCAAAATACCGAAAAATCCTAATCATACTTTGTATAATTCCTATGGATTTATGATTCACATTCTGGGAATTGGATCAATCCCGATCGATTGATTAAATAATATGGATTAGCTTAATACTGTGTGAATCATTTGTTTTTATCTCATTTTCAATAAAAGACCATTTGCGCTTAGAATTCCCTTTACGTCCATAGAGGGGGATACCACGACGACTTTTGGAATTACTGGTATAAATAAAAATGTGATAACAATGTTTGAAACTCTTATCAATTACGATCAGTATTCCTCTATTTTATATTATTTTTTAAGTCATCTTCATTAAGCTTTTGTTTCTATATTTGTAGATACACACTCTTGTCTATTACTATTATTTCAGAGTCTAGAGAAAATGTTGGTATTTCTATAATTTATCCCAAATTTATTAGTAACTAATGTGTTATTAACCTTATAAAATATACGATATTTCACTTTCCAAATGATATGTCAAAAAAACAGTTTTTTTTATATTTTATAAATAATGTTAGTTAATTTTGTTCATAGCTTTTTTGACGATATCACAATAAACCTTGCCTTTGCGAAAGGAATAAGCTGCGAGCTACTACTGTTAAACCTCCTATAACGCCGAGATAGGAACCGCCCTATAGAAGACTAAGCACCCATATAAAATTTAAGGTTAGGTTTTTTAATTCTATTTTGTACATAGGTATGTACATTTTGTACATTTTCTACGGAATATGTAATTCGAAAATTTAGCGTTTTGTAAAAAACGATGCTCTAGAGAGGAGCACTATAGCCGCACACGCTATAGAAAACCGCTATATAGCAGGGAGCATTATAGAAGGGTTGATTATAATATATAGCTGTTTTCTCCTTTAATTTTTTAAGCTGTTTTTAAAAGATTATATTTTATTCTTAAGCAATAACACAATTAAATAACTAATATGCATAAAATTTTTCTATACCATTATATGTAATGTAAGAAGCAACGCATTCTTTTCACTATCTTTCGCTGTGTCTCCGGTAATTTTTATTCCATAAGACTTGTCTTATTTGCTGAATAAATTAAGTTTAATCTCATAGCTACGATATTCCTCTGCTTGTTTTCTGCATTTCTGTCTACAACAATGTTTTAATTATTATTAATTTATGTTTTCAACCCAATTTACTTAGCTTACGTTCAGTGACGCTCTCATATCAAATATATTTGGGGGTGCTGTGGAATACAAAACATCAAAAAATTATATTTAAAAACTTAAATATATGTTATTTAAAATATAAAAAATTAGGTGGGATAAAACTACTAAATAGTATTATTGGTAGCAAAGGTTTAAAGTGCGTTGGAGTGCTCTGGACCATTCTAAATAAATCGGTTCTCAAGGATGCATGCCAGCGAATAATGAGAGTGGTAATTGGCATTGCACGAGACCAAGACAAAATACATGTCTCAGCCCACTTATTACAAATACCAATGAAACTAATTTGGAAGTATTAAAAATAACCATTCTGGCAAACAGGTATTTTGGATTTGGATTTCAGTAGCATCTACTGTTGAAACTGCACTTAAAGGAGATTAAAGTCAAGCTCTACATGAGCATCAAATGGCTCGTCCTAACATACTGGTCTGAATGTTGCGTTTTAACAAATTAAGATGAGCGCCAACTGCATATCCTGAAGAGGAGGATTCTGAGAGGAATATTTGGATCCATATTCGACGACGGAAAATGGAGTGGCCAGATTCCGGTGGGTCGGTCACGTGTTAAGGATGCGTGACAGTCAGCCGCCTAAAAGGCTTATGGTTAACAAGCCTTTCTGTTCGCGGAAGAAAGGAAGAAGGCTGAGGTGGTTGGACTGTGCAGAGAGGGACATTGCATCATTGAAACTTACCGCAAGATAGAGCGACGTAGCTCCAGACCGGATAAAATGG
>JAGXCT010031908.1:904-27146 GCA_022495035.1 Philopotamus ludificatus
AGAAGAGCATATTGTGAATCCTGAAAACCTGCCCCTTCCACCTCTAAATCGAAGTTGAGCCTAAATAAGAGAATGTTATCATTCTAGGTCCAATACATTTTGAGCTGTTGAATCCGAACGAAAAACTAAATTCGGAGAGGTACTGTCAGCAATTGGATAAATTAAAAAACTCTTCTCCAAGAAAAGAGGCCGGCGATGTTCAATAGGAAGGACAACATACTGCTTCGTGCTAATGCTAAGCCACATACTGCTTAGGGGACTCGTCAGAAACTCACAGAGCTAAGCTAAGAAATTCTGTCACATTCAACATACTTCCTTGACCTAGCCTCCTACGATTATCACTTGTTTCTGTTTTTACAAAAAAAAAATTCAGGGAAAAAGGACTTTTCATTAGACCAAAACATATAACATCTGTTAAATACCTTTCATGCTCGAAGATTATACGATAAAATATATTTTAGTATTTGGGTAGGATAATAAAATTGCACATCCTCTTTTTAGGGATTTTAGCTCTAGCAACACAGTTCTATATTTTTAAGTCAATAGTAAAAGTTTGAATGAAAATACATGAAAAATATATTAATAATAACTCTCATCATTTATAATTATAAATAAAAGGATTCTGCAGACAGAAAAATTTCCCCCGTCCAAAGGCTGAATTAAAGACTTGGTTGGTGATAAAAATAATATTTCAATATTTAGAATAAATTCAATTTAGAATTCCAGATTAGTTTTTCTTTTTGGATTAGTTATATGACCAATTACCAAATAAGGAATAAGTAATAAAATCTCTGGAAGATTTGCCACACAAATGTTAAGATTTTCTTTCTCTAGTCCACTCAATTCTTTCACAGTTTTTCATTTATTTATATGTAGGTTCTCCACATCGAACATTTTTTTGCAATACAAACCAGTTGGTCTGCTTTGGATTATCTGATGCTCTTATTATTATATAATTTTGGGAAATTATATAATTAGATAAATATTATTAGATCATCTTTCGATGAAACATAAATATTTTCAGTTTTAAAAAAATTCTAAATATGCCATGTTTTAAAAATAATCAATTTTAAACAGGCAAGGAGGGAAAAAAATAACAACATGCGGTATAATCGTTTGAGAACCTATGATCTAGAATATATAATATTTGGAATTCCAGTTTTTCTAAAATCGTCGGACGATTTTAATCCTTTTTATACATTTTTACTTCCTTATATGTAGATTCGATGTAGTATTTTCCTCCTAAACAAACCCGTTTCTTCGGCATTGAATATCTGATTTAATGCTCTTATTATTATATAATTTTGGGAAATTTTATTGTAAATATTTTGGCAAATTCTATATTTTTCTTAAACCGCATTGAAAAGCGCAGCTATTAATAATTGTCATAGGTTAACGGATGCGTTTATTGTCAGTTATATAAATTAAAATAATACCCATGAGGGTATTCTTACTGATTACTGACTTACTGAAATTTAATGTTTTACGATGCCTACAAAGAAAGATGTAAATATCTACCCGCTTTGCTCATATGCATTTTTTCTTAAATTAATTAACAGCTCAGTCATAAAATCATCGAACTTATTATGTTTGCCAGTTAAACCGAGGAGGGGGCGACAAGGGGTTAAACCAGGGCAGACATAAAGCGAATACAATGTTGTTGGCCCCCGAAGAACTTTGAATGCAACTTGCAGCGGCCATTATTAAATTTCGCATTTGCGAGCACATTTTAAAGTTGGCGACGCCAAGGTCGCGACGCAACGCGACGCCCCTCGCGGCGTCGTTTTTAACGCGATTATGTAATTTCGCCAGTATAATAGGTCATTACGTATGCCATTTACACGCTTGATAATTTAATTTATTATTCATAATTATACAGTTATAAGTTGGAGTTGTTTCTCAGCTAGTCTAAAACAGCCGGTGTTAACCCCCGACCGACAACCATCCCCCTCCGCCGCCTCCCCATACGGTATGCCACCTACTTAAATTTCGCATTAGTGCAGAACTATCGTAAATGAGAACGAGAGGACGGGGAGCCGCCGGTGGAAAGGGTTGAGATGAAGAAGGCCCGACTCTGCTTAACCCTTTCGCTATAATATAATATATACAAGTCCGAATGGACAAATGTTATTTTTAACAACCCCTACTCCGCCCCGTATTGTTCTCTATATATTATAATATAGTTCTGATAACAATCTGCATGAAAATTATATGTTGCGAATTATTCGTTGGGTTTAATTTGTGAGATTAACTGTCGCTAACTTGTGTGTAGATGTATTATATAACCAAGAGATATCCAATAAATGTTATGGTAATGTACAAGCTTTTAGAAACTCATTTAAAAGATCAAAAACAGTTAATGGAATATACGTTTTAATTAAATATATTAAAATAAAAACATTTTTTGTAAGATTTTTGTATAAAAGGGGGTAACAAGATTTCTTGTCTATTGATATCATTCACATATGTTATTATCAACTATGATAACATTTATTGTTTACGCGAATTCTGTGAATTTAATTACTAAAAAAAATATCATATTAATTAAAATTTAATAAAATATCATATATTTTGGAAACCAAGGTATTGCATATTATATGATTTTCATTTGAAAAATATATAGATTAGTTTCTCAACTGTTTTCTGTAGATAGATGACGATTTGTGATGGATGTATGTCCGAAATATAATAAAATTATATTTCAATGAACAAGGTGTCGTACGTCGGAGAGCGCTCTTGGAGATAGCACGCGTCGATTATGCTTAACACTCAAGGACCCGGTCCCGCGTTAGTGCTGAGATTTTCGTAAATGGTAAACACCCGCTCCCGCACTAACGCGGGTTCACACGAAACGGCTATCTAGTGCGCTACAAAAGGCTTTCTTTTGAAATTTTACGACTCGACACAGTTTCATTCATTGCTCTGCATGCCCTTTGTAAAATATATGACATATGTATTTATTTATGGCTAAAAACTGTCCTTGAAATAATACATTATTTGGATCGAAAACTTTCCAGTCTTACACATCGACTGTAACGAGTTTAGATTTTTGTTTATCCATTCAACAAAATAACTTTTTTGGAATATTTATGTGGTACAATCCGTCACATCCTTTATTACAAAGATAAAATTACCTACATACTACATAAAGATATCTATTTGTTTTTTATCGTCTAAAATACAATAAATCAACATTTTCTAAATATTCTAATAATCTAATATAAGTATACTATACGTATAATACTTTTTTTACCAAATTATCTTTAATAGGAAAAAAGTTATTAAGCATTTTTTTACAGAGCCGCGCAAAATCGCAAGATCGATAAAAAGATGCGGGTTTAGGTGTTAGTTTCGCCTGAAAACAGCGGGTGCTTGAGTGTTAAGCCAAAAAATAAGTAGGTATCATAGTCTAGTTTATAAATTGCAATGAAAAAAAAGAAAAATATTATTTTAAATCATTAATAGGATAAATTATAGTATAAATTAAAGATATAAAAAAATATTAGTTAAGAAACACTAATTTGACATATTTGAGTTTTTATAAAAATATTAAACAGTATTAATAAAATTTGTATTTTATTATCAACAGTACTAGAAATAATGCATAGTTATTAATTTATTATTATTATTATTATTTTAATGATTAGGGTTAATAATAAATATAACGATAAGATACTTGATTTGTAGAAATGATAATAAAATAATATACAATTTTATAATCCTTTTTGAGATCCTATTGGGATTTATATGGCAATTATTGAATGCTGGAGTTCTCAATCTGTTTCCTTCATCGATCCCTTTTTACATAATGATTTTTTTCAACGACACTCTTACGGTTTTCTCTGTAATCTAAAAAGCTTACAACATAATCCTAATGCTTATAATTGCTTAACATAAAATATAAAGATAATAATTTGTCCAAGAATATGAATATTTTAATAAACAATTTTTAAATATCGCTAATGTATTTTTTTAATTAAATTATTATTATGATTGGGGCTGATGCTTTTCTATCATACTATATACGATATCTTTAAGCTTTCCTAATCTTAATAACGGGCATCTATATCTCCTTAAAATGTTTAAAGTACTCATTTTGTTTAATTTATTTTGCACATTATTAATATATGAAAATATGCCTGCCAAATTAAATATATGCTTTTTTAATTCAATAATATTTTTTTAAAACAGAAAAATGTATCATCGACCTTTAATAGATCCTTGGAATGCTATATCCCCTTTTTATATTTCTATTGACCCCCAAGAACCCGGGTTGTTCGGGAACTTCGGATCTAATGCCTTATCTTAAAAAGTCGTATTTAATTATGTTGATTTGTGGAAATAATAATTTAATCATTCTATCGTTGTTTAATAATGTTTATTTAAATTTCATACCTAAAAAAAATAAATTGAAATATAATATAATACGCTCAGAGCATAGTATTTAAGTGCTTCTCAATTTTATTTTAATTTATTATTATTTTTAATAAATATAATATTTTATTTACAGTGGAAACTGTTGGTTTAAGTAATATAAAAAAAACGATTTAACTCATTTTAAATGATTACTGGGAAATATTTTAATTAAAACTAATATTTTAAATTTTTACTAATCTATGGATAGACAGCTTATATTACACTTATATTACAATATTCTCAAAAAATATTTATTAATCGTTATTTTTATACATTTTAATATTATCTTGATTTTTCCCGAAGAAAAATAACAAGTTAACATCAGGCTCCCATTTCTCACCTTAATAAAATTATAAACCTAGCTGATTATTCTATAAATAAATAAAAAATACAGACATAGCAGCATAGTGACAGAAGAAAATCGAAAAATCATGCATTTCATCTGCTGCTCGTTGCTGAAAAAATAAGTATCCACTGACATTAAAAATCAGTGATAATAATATTAGAAAAATTACAATCATAATATATTTTTTTATAAAACTTCAGTAATGTATAATTATATTATGAGTAAATAATTGAAGATATGCTAATTATATATACATTATTTTCTGATGTATATTTACATTTGGATGTTATTATAGTTAAAAGTATTAATTAACAAATCAGCGTTATGAATTCCTGTTTCTCAATTATTTTCTATAACCACCGCGATGGCATGTCTCTGTCTATTTCTATATTCCACTGCCTAATTAGAGCGTCCCCAATTACAAATTATCATTTTAATTGGACCTTAATTAATTTAATATAATTCACATCGATCTTTATACAGCGAGTTAATGGAAGTATCGCATGCGACACGGCGTTATAATCAATCTTCGATTATATTTACATAGGAAATAATAAATAAAAATATAAAAAAAAACACACACATGAATACGCACACATGTATAGAGAGCACACGTGGTGATGATTAATTAATCCATTGTCTTACAGGTGTGATCGATCTCAGGTACACAGAAGTAATTTGGTTTCCATGGCTCGAGAGGAAATAATGTATGCCGTGTGCAAGTATTGCCGATACACGGGGCATTAATGAGTTTAGGCGGGCAGAGAAGGGTGGATGAGTGCGGGGTGTGGGTGTGAGGTGGAGTCGCATTTAGAAGTTTAGGTTGTAAATGAGGACTGGAGGTGGTCGGAGGTTAAGAGGTGTTTCGGGTGTGAGAGGAGGTGGCGGCGATGGTGAAGTCGATGGGGTGAGTCCAGTTTTACGGTGGCCGGACAATAGAGGCAACACGAGACGGGCTCAATAATTAATACACACCATCGTCTTGCCGGATTAGAATTTGCCATAGTCGTTTATCGGGGGGTTGGTGGGGATGTGAGCTGGTGGTTGGGAGCGAAAGAGAAGGTCAGTGAGTCACGGATTGCGTGATTCGGCCTATTGTAAAGTCGTTGAAAAAATGCGTAAAAATATTTTTTATGAGATAGAAGACACAAATTAATTTGAGCTATAGATGTATTGGATATTTGTTATTGTTAAGAGTAAAATTCTGAATAATAAGCCAGACAACATGCGTAAAAATCTGTTTGATTCTATCTGGAACCTCAAGTTTTTATTTTTCTCGCTTAACCCTTTCAAGGGCCAATTATTTCTAGATGATTTTTACAATTTTTTTTTGAAATATATGAAACAATTTATATTGTTTATAATAAAAAAAAGTGCAAAGAATATAAATCATCAATAAAAAGTTAAAAGATAAGATTTTACCTTGATAAAACTATTTTTTTCTCTCTAGTCAAACCACCGCGTGGCCGGCCACCATAAAAACTGACATATGATGGTTATGTTACGGTAAATAAAAAATATTTCTATTGCATCGTATTGGTGACGAATTCCGCTAAATGTCAATATTTTTAAAAATTAAATACGTGCTTACCATGTTTTGAAGCGAATTAAATCACTAGGAAGCCCGCTTTCCACGGCTTGCGAAAGGGTTAATATAAGTCCTACGTGTCACAAGCATTTTGTATTTTGTCTAAAAAAGTCTAAAGAATAAATATTATATATAATCATTGACCTTTATTGTCAAATCCATTGTGGAAAAAAATTAAACTCTTTTCGCTTCTGTAGCCATGGACGCGATGTTTTTTTCTGGCTCGCATCCGGTACGATGTGCCGAGTGCGAGCGATTGAAAAGTGCGGCGAGTATTTTTATTCTTAGAATAACCCATTTTTTTAAAAATGCCAAGATATTAATGTAAATTTCATCAATATCTTGACTTTAAATGCTTGGGGTATTTCCATTATATGTAGACTCCCTTCGGACCACGCGGTTAGTTTTGAGCCGCCGTAACAGATCGGTTAAATAACTTCATTCATATATTATACTAAGATTAATAAGAAAGTACATAGGACTACATTATAATAATTAGAGATAGCTTTCATCTTTTTTAATAATAAATAAATATATCTAAGGATTTTTTTTCTCACTCAATTTTTGTTATTAGTATTTCTAGTGTTAATTATATTTTTTTAATATATTTATTATAATTATCCATCTCATTGTATTAATTAATTTATTACAGCTATTACAAAAGAAAGTATAAAAAGTTCTTAATAAAAAAGAAAAATAAAAAAACCGAAAACCAACTGATGAATATTTTTATTTAAACCATAAATGAAAAATAACGATTCGAAGTCCAGTTCCGTAGAATTAAAAGTATCGAAGAATTATTTTCAGACATATAGTTGAGAGTCTGTCAACTTTATCGTTTCACATTTCTTCCAGGGCCATTTTCATTCTCCATTTCTTCCGGAAGATTGGCGAATCAGAATAACTGATTTCTTCTATAGACTATTATCAGCTTTGGTAATATCTATCTCTGACTTATATCTTGTAATTATTATATTATAACTTTTGCAACTCAATCGAACGAAGTATTAGAATAAAAAATCTAATATGTTATTTCATAGACACAAAAATATATTTCCGCTCCCACACTTACATGGTTTCCACATAGTGGTATACTAATTCCTTCAGTAGCTTTAAACAGTTACTAGCTGAAAATTCTGGTTGTGGAATCAAATTCACGGCTATCGCAAGAGCTTGGATCTGGACCATAAGTCCGCGCTACAGGGGCATTAAAAACGATTAGATAAAATAAATCATTTAAGAATTAAATAACAGTTTACGTTACACGTTCTGAAAAAATAATAACAGTGAAAAAAAGATTAATTTAATGGTTTTTGAATATCCGCCGTATTTAATAAATATCGATTTTTTAACTATCATTTTTTTCAGACCGATGAAACGCTCATTAGCATAATAATGACTATAGTATTAAATACCAATATCATGCTAGCCTCAGGTATTAATTAAGTTCAAATGAAATAATTCTTTCATAAGAAAATTATCCAAAAATACGCAGAAGATGATAAAGAGTTACTTAACGTACCTGTTGTAATAAATATTTATAAATATATTTATTCTAAATTAAAATTTATAATGAAAACAAGAAAAATTTATGCTTTTAAAAACTAGGATTAAAAAAATTCGGAGATTTTACTGTCTATCAGATATTGGACAAGGAAGACTTATTTAAAATCGCTTCGGTAAACATTGAATCAGATAAAAGCGGCAACTAGAAAGAATTAGGAATTATCTAAGAAGAATTACAAATTACACAGTAACGAATCTTATCTATCTTCCAATGTTATCAGTGAATTAAAAATAAATCTAGGTTAATAATACTTGCTTTAGATCAACGACCTTGAAATTGAGTTTGATTTAAGTCCAAGTGAGATTTTAGAAGATTGTAGTATAAACTTAGTAATAAAAATGAAGTTCATAAATTATTTTCAATTTACGTATCAACTGTAGAGTCAATTATGAAATAAATAAAATATTTAAATATCGCGAGAGGGTTCATGGCCTATAGTTTGAGATTCACTGTAATAGAATATTAAACTTTAATCAGAGTGAGAATCCTCCAGTCTGCACACAATCTAAAGGTATCGCATAGCACTGGGCAAGACGTTTCTCCCTACATATGTATGTATCTATAAATTATGCATATGCTCATCTCATATACAAATTTATTATTATTAAATTCGATATCAAGTAATAATATACGAGTTCGATGTATCGGCAATAATATCGAAAGTGCTTTTTAACCGTAGACTCATTACCGCCGGGATAAGGTTTGTAAATTAAGGCAACGGTGGACCAAGCAAATGTTAGAACGGAGTTTGGGTGGTGGGGAACGATCGTAAGTCGGAAGGGTTTGGGTTTTTGGGGGATGGGCGGCGAGGGTGAAGTAGCGGGGGTGGTGTCTACCGCGTAATTAGATTTCCAGAGTCCGAATACACTGGATAGTTGGGCAAACCTGCTTATTAGAAGCAAGGGGCAACTTCATCGGATCGCTCCTACGGTTTCGTAGCCCCCGGATATGTGAAAGAAACAAACGCTTAACGCCGTAACTTTTTAATTAATGTGCAAAAATTGCAATTCCTGAAATGTATGCGACGCTTAAGTTGTTGGATTTACTGAAATATTCCATTATTGGTTGGAGTTAAGGCCGTAAACGTCTAAGCCGTGTTTAAACGTTGACCTCATACATATTAATATATATTATAAGTTCTGAAAAATACCTTATAAAATTATTGATGCACATCAAACAAGCATACAGTGTTTTTACGTCAAATACACCCTTTTGCAAATCAAATGTACCCTTTTGCAAATTACGTTTTTGAAGGAACTGATAAAAATAAACGTAATTAGTGATTCGGTTAGATTCGGGATACTCAATACAATGAAACCCGTTTTAAACATTTTTAAAAGAACTGATAAAAAAATTATTTATTGAAAAATATTTAATTTTTTAACTTAATTCTTAAAAAGGCCAATTTGATTTGCAAAAAGGTGCATTTGATTTGCAAATGGGTGTGTTTGGCGTAAAAAAACTGTATCACATCTCTAAAAATATTTTTTCTTATTGAAAAACTCAAGATATGGATAGAAAAATATCAAATAGAAAAATATCAAAAAAGTAGTGTTTTGCAAATTCGTGTCATACAAACCAAGTTGTGGTCCAAAAAAAATAGAATTAGGGTAACAATATTAACCTAACGTAACCCTCTAAATTAAATTCGTATAATGAATAATATTCTTCTAATTAAACTATAACTTTTTCAGCAGAGAAATGAATTCTACACTTGCTTCATAATTTGGTCAATATTTTTAGAATTTTTAACTAATAAATATGACGCGTAAATGACAGCGCTCTCAGCGATGTCCCGCCGCAAACAGCTCTCGCAGCGTGTCAATCGCACGTTTTAGTCGCACTTGGCACATCGTACCGGATGCAAGCGAGAAAAAACAACACGCCGTGGCAACAGAAACGAAATTTAATGTTTTTTTCGCAATTGCAGACAATAACGGAATTTTTAGATAAATACAGAAAAATTGGGGTCCCCAATTCCTTAAAAAAACTTTAAAATTAAACTAAATTTTATAATTACATGATTTCATTTATACAATTTTTTCACGTCAAATACACCCGCTTGCAAATCAAATGCATCCTTTTGCAAAACAAATACAACTATTTACAAATCAAATACACCTTTTTAAAAAATAAGTTAAACAATTAAATATTTTTCAATATATATACTTTTTTTATCAGTTCCTTAAAAAACGTAAAAAACGGGTTCCAATGTATTTAGTACCCTGAATTTAAGTTTTCGCGCTAATTACGTTTATTTTACCAGTTCCTTCAAAAATGTAAAATACGGGTTCCCAAGTATTAGTACCCCGAATTTACGTTTTCCCACTAATTACGATTATTTTTGTCGGTTCCTTTAAAAACTGTTAAAAAAAATAAACAAAATAATAAGTTAGAGTAAAATTGTATATTTACGCTTATCTACTTTTAAATATCATTGATAAAAAATTGCATCATTATTAAATAATAATTAGATTAAAGGATTTTTTTTTAAAAATTCTAACAAAAATAAACTATAGTGGGTCAATAAATTTAAGCAGGGACTCTAAAACCTTTTCATTACGATATAAAACCAACATTTTTTTTTAAATCTAAAATCAACATTATGGAATATTTTTCATTAACCAATAATGTTTATCTCAATGTATAATATGTAATATGAAATGTATCGCAAAGAGCGCTCTCCGCCATCTGACCTGTTTGACCCCTCGGTGAATTAATCAAATAGATTTAATAGAAGTCATACTTATGATACATTTTTTTACAGAATATTTTAGTCTTGACCTTATAATCGCGATGTTTTATTTGTCCTAATTTTGAAAATTAGTCAAAATTTTTAAATTAAGACATAATGACAAGGAATGACTCAAGCGAGAGAGGTCGAATTCCGCTCATTACGCCTAATTCGATATACGTCGAATTTCGGGGGTTAATGCATTACATAGAACAGTGCGTATTGTTGTGGCATCAAGACATGACGCCCAGCGTTATTGAGGGAACCTAATTGAATTATTGCTTTAACGTTAATTTACACAAATAATTAATGAGGCAAGACGCGGGTTTGGGCCCCGGGCTGCAAAAGTGGAAATCACGGCGACAAGGAATGAGGCAGGAGTTATATTTAACCAAGGCTTTAGGGGAGAAGAGGAGACGCTTGCCGCAACGTGTCAAAACCTCAAAAGACTTATTTTTTATAAGATGCATTCCATAATGTTATAAATTTAACCCAATCATCATAAAATTAATGACTTGAAACGTTAAAATTAATTAGGTTATTCGCGATCGAAAGCGTAATCATAATTTTATGACTACTCGAGTTATTTCGGTTTGAATTATATATGCGATTAAATTTAATCAATCTGTAATCACCAAAAAACGACCCATCTTAAACATGAAAAAACAATAACTGGGTATATCAACAGTTATATATTAGGTTGAGTAATAAATAACTATTCTATCATACTTTTATTTTGCTTTAAAAAAAATAAAAAATTATATAAATCTATTATGCATTCACCACTGTTAAATATAACCTTCTCCCATCTTATTGTCAACTTATCGATCCCCTCCTCATAAAATTTGATGGGTTTGGACTGAAAGAAAGTACGAGGCCCTGATTGACTTGCTTCATTAATGAAAGTTTTACCATTCAAAAAAATCTGCAAGGAACAGAAAGGTGGTAGTCTGAAGCAGCAAGATCTGGAGAGTAGGGTGGATTTTTTCTGGCGTTAACGTGTAACAGGATAACGCCTTTCCGATTGACGAGTGCAGAATGCTTTTCCAGTAGTTTTTCATGATTTCGTTGCTCTTAAAGTGTGTTCTAAAGGAGCTGAAAAGAAAGTAATCGGAAGGAGTGAGATCTAGGAATATTAAGGGTATGGTATAATCTCTCAGTTTAACTCCTGATTGTTTTTCATTGGTTATTCTTTCTTTATGAGGTCGTCCATTATCGTGATGAATAATTATTCCCATTCTGTTGAACATAATTGGACATTTGATTTTTATTTTCTTGTTTAATCTATCCAATTGCTGACTGTAAACATTCGCCGTAATTGGTTCACCAAATTTTAATAATTCTTAATGAATCATTTCTTGCATCCCACCAAACGAACAAAATAATTTTCCGGAGAGTTAAACCAGACCTTTGGGTCGAAACAGGAGTTTAATTCGAAGAAAGCCCTTCCCTTTTTCGACTTATATTATCGTAAATTATCTATTTTTAAGCAGTTACAATTTGATGTAATTCTTTGTCTCGATAAAAAAGAATTGCATCCGCTTTTTTTGTAATCTTTGATATGACGTATGGTGGCTAAATTCGCATTTTATTTATTTTACAGATGGGTTGCAAATGTGAGTGTAGGTCTTGAAGATTTGAGTTTCTACGATAATTCTTTGGGTTAATCGGGGATCCCACTCGATTAGGGATCTCCTGTGGCGGATTTATAATATGCTTTAATACTGGAGCATCAGGATCCCGATCGTTGGGGGCCCCTGAGATTTTATACATTATTTTAAAGAATTTAGTATTGTTTCCTTTTTTGTGAACCTTAATTGCGTTTTTTAGTTCTAATGTTTAAAATTTCCAGATATATTAAATTTAAATTGTATTTTTTTCAAAAATGATATAACCGATATTTTTGGATCGGTTTTAGTCTTCGTTCCGTTAAATATAAGGGTTTTTACGATTTTCGGTCTAGTTCTTGGTTTGAAGCCCTGATGCTAAGCAATAATTCTAAGTAACAAAAACGGACTTGTGTTCTTTCATGTTATATTTCTTACGGGTCCCCCTAGTATAATCTTCCACCTATATTTCTTTTCAATTCAGTTGTATCTCTTTTTACATTTGCCTTTGAATTCTTTTCATATTTTTTTATTGGTTCTTTTAATATTAAAAACAACTGAGCATACCAAAACAATTAAAACCTTACAGTCATCCAACAATAAATAATAACTTTCAATACGAAAAACATTTATTTATTGAAAAAATCTTAAATACTAATTAACAAATAATTTCAATACGAAAAACATTTATTTATTGAAAAAATCTTAAATACTAATTAACAAATAATTTCAATACGAAAAACATTTATTTATTGAAAAAATCTTAAATACTAATTAACAAATAATTTACATCACATCGTAAAGGAAGTTGTACGATTCCCTTTTTTAAAAGATCCTTTGACTTTTCATTGATGAAAATATTAAAATATTAAAAAGCAAAAAAACTGATCCATGTGATTTTTGACCTCCTGAACAAATAATAATCAGAAGGTTCCAGATGTGGAGAATATGGTGAAAGTGGCAGTATATCCCATCCAAGCTGTAAAAGCTTTTGGCGACTTAACAGATTTGTATGAGGTTTCGCATTATCTTGGTGGAACACTACACCTTTACTATCGATCAACTCTGACCTTTTCTGTTTAAGTGAATCATTCAATTTGTCCAGCTGATGACAGTACACTTCATAATTGATCGTTGTGTTGTCCGGTAGAAGCTCAAAAAAAAACGGTTCCTTTGGAACCCCACCAAATAAATAGCATCACCTTTTTTGATAAATATCGACATTCAAAGTGCTTTGAGCCAGTTCAACTTTTTTACTCCATAATCTCTTGCGTTTAACATTGTTGAAGACATCCCATTTCTCGACCCCAGTGATGATGCGCTTCAAAAATGGATCTTTTTCTTGACGTTTGAGAATTAAATCACAGACACCAACGCGACGGCACAAATTTCTTTCTGTAGGAACATTAGGAAACCCATATGTTGAGCTTTGAGATTAAACCTAGGCGTTTCAAATGATCATGAACGGTTGAATTCGATCAATTTATTCTCTCAGAGATCTCACGAGTTGTAATTCGCAGGTTTGTATCAATTAACGCTTCTATTGTGTCTTCATCAGCTTCAACTGACCTTCCAGAACGTGGTGCATCTTTAACATCACAATTTCCGGATCGAAATTTTGCAAACCAGTTTTGTCACTGGCGTTCTGTTAATACATCTTCTCTATACTCATCGGATAATTTTTTTCTTGCTAGAACAACATTTTTACCTTTTCGATAGTAAAAATGTAAAATATGCCGATAATGCTGCTTTTCATTTTCCATATTTGAAAGGGTACCAAACAAAAACTACTGCGTAGAATGCCTGCTACTGCCTTGCTATATCAGCTGTCAAAATATACAATAATTATTCGTCTTAAGTGTATTAGTTGACTGTGAAAAAATACAATTAAGTCTTCTGTTGAGAAAAAACGAAATTTTCCAAACCACCCAATATTATATTAATATTTATTTAATAACAAATAAAATAGAATGTAAATATTGAATTTATAAAAATAAAAATAAACAGTTTAACAGAAAGAACGATTTTTAAGATTCAATTATAATTGTATTCTTCTATACAAGTTTACGACTTCTGACCATTAACACTCGCCAGCCAAGCAATTAGCAGTTAAATCCAAATATAAATAACTAATTTACATACGCGAATGATTGTATGTTGATAGATTGCACATTGAATGCAAAATGTATCGAGTGCCGTGCCAAGTACAAAATTGCAATAACTTAAATGTGTCTCAAATTACGTGACTCATTTTAGCTACGGTCTATGAATAAGTATACAAAATTACATTAAATGCTGTATAATGAATAATTATATGCTCAAGTGAGGCTGGATATAATTTGCCGGTGGGTGTAGCCGGTCGACTGACGGTGTTAAATCTCGCAGAATACGTACTAAATGTCAATTGGCGTATGAGATCATAAACACTTTGGTTGATATTTTTATTTTACGATTATTGTCCGTACCGCATTATTTAATTATGATTTATGTATTTCACGATTTTTTAAGTGTTCATTAACGTTCGAATGGTTAAATTGATCCATCGCGTAGTGTTAAATTTTAAATAAATTCGTACAACTACGTATCGACAATATATTAGATTATTTATTGCACATAAATACACATGTATAGACCATATTATCCTCAAAAAATCTTTAAAATAATTAGATTAGAAGTGTTTTTCATACGACAACGACTTCTAACATCTGGAAAAAATAGCTCTCTACATTAATTATAATTTAAAATAATAATAAATAAGAGTTTTCACATATTTTTAGCAAGTTTCGATTGATTTCTAAAACATACAACAACAAAACAATTAAGCTAATCATATTTAATGAAGAATATCATGTTCATTGTTGCCTAGAAAATGAATCTTGGGAAGCTGAAATAAAAAAAAATGATTAACATTTACAAAAGTTCAAAAAGCTTGGAAAGCAAAAGCATTATCGTCAATAGTAAAAATGTTTAAAATTATTTTTATTCCTTTCCACTGTCAATATGAGTTACTCTCATTATATTTTTTATCCAAATTCAATAAAAAACATTATTCATTTTAATTAAATAGAAAAAGACTTGATCAAGTTTTTTGTAAAAAATATTTTGGACCAATACTTCTGGCCTAAGGTGTAGAAAAGGCTAATAAATAATATAGAGTAGTGTCATTTTTTATAATAATACGCTACTATTTAATTTTGGCATGAAATAAAGCAAACGAATGTGATTTTTTTATAGACTAATTTTCTTTATATTTTATGTTTTTATTTTACAAGGGCGCGAAATTAGGCAGATTTATTCTTTGCATTGTATTTTTTTTCAGGAATAATAACTATATTTTTAACGTGCTTAGATCTCATAATTATAATCTATTTCATAAATTTGAATACTAAAAATATGAAACAACAAAGTTAGTACGTAATCGAAGAGTTTGAATTTCTCCAGTTAAATAATTGTTAATTCGCTAGATATTTCTAGGCTGTAATAAAGTTAATATAATTTTGTAAGGCTTTCGGAGGAGACAAAATACAAATATTTTACTGAAAAAGTATAAGAGAATATCTTAATCTAACTGAAAATACAACAGGAAACAACAGAAAGCTGCTCTTCAGCCAATTAAAACCTTATAAGTCTTATTAATTGAGAATTAGGCACAGGAAAGTATGAGGTTATCAAAAAAATTCCAAAAAAATGAGGATTCAGTACGACTCGGCCTTGGTTATAATCATTTTTAAATCGTTATCTTTATAGAATTTAATGCAATTTACTAAAATATTTTTTCATTACATAATTGTGTACCAAATAAATATTTTTATAAGGTTGTCCGGTCATGAAATATATTCTGCCTTAGTAGAGACAACCTTCTTCCATCTCTTTTATAAGTTTTTATGTCATAGGAATAAAATCTTCTAGGTTTGAATCAAAATCATCTTCGATACCTTTTAATTTTTTTTGCTAAATAAAGTTGCATAGATCGAACTAATGATAACCAGAAGGAGCTAAATCTGGACTATATGAAAGGTGAAGAATAGTATCGCAAAGGATCTTCTTTATTTTATTTTTAGTCATCTTCGATCTATAGGTTTTGTCGTGTTGCAATAAAATTGACTTTCGATTGAACACATCAGATCTCTTTAAGCTTAGTGCTGAAAGACTTTGTGATAATGCTTTTGTATCCCACTATACACTCAAAAACACGTCTTTCTTGTTAAACCCAGTGAAGGGGTGGTTTACGGTTGCGGATTTATAGGGATGCTAATGATGCTGGAGTTAGTTTGGTTTTCTTTTTTTATTTATAAGACAAAATAAAATGTATGTGTCTGTAGTAAATTTATTGTTTGTTTTTCCAAATTTAAATACATACTATTCTAAAAATCTATTTAACAATGCGGATAACAAGTTGTAAAGCTCTAATACCTTTTATATTTCTGTTTGTTACTAATATCCCCCCGCCCCACCAATAATATTTTTCTAGGGGCCTCAAAAATGTAATTAGCATCCAAAGCTCCAAAGAGTCACAATCCGCCACTGTTTGGTTATGCTACCCTTTAAACGATCCTTACCGTGACGAAAGGATGGCTATTGCTCAAAAACTCCTACAGAAGAGGAAAGTGAATACCGAGAAAAATCCCCTCCCACTTGCCTGGACACAGTTAGAAGGGTAAAATCCTATACCAGTATTGATGGAAGATATACGTTTAATGCCAGCAATAGCGAAGTGAAGGCAACCTCTTTATATACCAGATAATGCAAGTTAACCGCGACTGAGCTAAGTTATTAGATGTCCGACAAAAACTATGAATTCAGGGAATTCTTTATGAATTCAGGGAGTATGTAAGAGGAAAACACTCATCTGTCCTGCGCTGAATAAATATGTATAAAACAAATAATATAAATTTCAACCCAACTTAAATAATATTAAACTTAACCCGTATCGTGGTTCTTGGGGTAATATTAGTATGAGATACTCATTCCCCTTGCATCTTTAGTCTTTAGAATCTTTATCGATCCTTTATCAAATCTTTCTATGGATGAATGGCGCTTTGGATTCTTTCTGTTACGCCATCCATCCGTCGCAGTCAAATAAATAAATAAAAAATCCGCATACCAAGACAAGTTGGGTCATTGTGAGACCCCAACTCCCTTGGTCTCGACTACCATTCGAGAATTTGGTAAGGCCCAAACACTCGAATGCGTGATTATTAATTTAACATTAAATTCTAACATTTTATTTAATTTGTGTGCAATTTTTCTTGAAAATCTTTGTTTGTTTCAAATAATTATATTTTCTGTAAAGTAATAAGTGTAAAAAGTTAATTAATTACTCTTACGTAAATAATACACAGAAATGACAACTTTCGTGGATTCAATTATTTTTTTCGCGGAAAACCATGCAATGTACCACGTGACGTGTTGCACAATCGCACATGTAGGTCAAGTTGAGATGTTAATTGATTTAATTAAATTTCATCATCGCGCTGATTGAATTCCTAATAATTAATAATTAAAATTTTATTTTACACTTTTTATTTATAAATAACTCTGGAGATAATAGATAATTAACAACAAAACAATAACTGCATGCAAATTTTGATTGCCTTATGATAAATGACGTCATCATATAAATGACTAATCACCGTCATCTACCGCACCTCTCCAGATTTACTATTCCTAATAAGGCGTCAAATACGGACCGTTTCGATACAAATTACTCGATCCAGCGCCGATTATCCGAGTCAGATTGCGACTGTCCATTGTCTCCAATGACGTCACAGAGACGCATGCAGTCTACCATTGTCTGGTGCATGCTTAATGCACTCGATGATTGTGTGTGACTCATTCTAATGTCGTTAGCGATCGGACCCGGTTCGGTCCGGATTTATTATCCCCGAGCTTATATCATATCTGGGTTTATTATCTCTGAGCTTAAGCATATTCGGCGTCTGCGATTGTGCTAATGATATATCGCCGCAGCAGCCGACGATTGCACTTTCGCATCGGATCTCCGATATGCAAACTGCGCCACGCTCAATGCAATTACAATGGCGGAGATGGCGAAAATTGATAAAGATTTGATATGTACTGGAGAAAATGAGGTTGCCGATTTATTCGTGGTGATTTGACAAAGGGAATGGCTCCAGTTTTTTGCAATGCGCCTATGTAAATGCAATCTGGGCATGTAAACAGGTTTTTGTGTCTCTCTCTCTATAGATGAAATGCATACGTTCCTGAAAAGTATTATACTGTAAATCAAATAAATAAAGTGGATCTTTTCTTTTCTCATATTATTTTTATGACTTGACATGACTATGACAAAAACATCATCATCATATCAACATCATCACCATAAGCGTAACAGCCCTATTGTATATTTTATCCGTTTTGCCGCTACGTCGCTCCATGTTCCGGTAAGTTTCAATGGTGCAGTATCCCTCTGTATACAGTCCAACCACCTCAGTCTTGGTCTTCTTATTCTCCGGGGACAGAAAGGCTTGTTAACCATTAGCCTTTTGGGCGGCTGATTGTCCGCAACCTTGATACGTGACTGGTCCACCGGAGTCTGGCCATTCTGACAAAAGCTGTGACCGGTATATCCTTGTATAGTCGGTACAGCTCCTGGTTGCTTAAGATACGCAATTTCCAGTTGTCGAATACGGCTCCAAATATTCGTCTTAGAAATATACTCTCTGGGATGTCCAGCTGTCGCTCATCATGTTTTATCAAAACCCAACATTCAGATCCGTATGTTAAGATAGGTCTGATAAGGGTCTTGTAGAACTTAACTTTGGTCTTCTTTGAGAAGAATCTCGATCGTATATGTTGAAGTCCAAAGTAGCACCGATTTGCCAGCATGGTTCTTCTTCGTACTTCCAAATTGATTTCATTGGTATTCGTAATAAGTGAGCCGTGATATGTGAATTCCTAGATCGCCTCGAAGCTGCACTCTTCGACACTCAAGGGTTCAAGGATTTGTCCTTGGCATATAGGCATGTATTTTGTCTTGGATTCGTTGATCCTTAGTCCAATGCCAATTACCGCTCTCATTATTTGCTGTCATTTATCCTTAAGATTTGCCCGAGATGTGGCTACAATGTCTATGTCATCCGTACGCAAGAAGCTGCACAGTTTTTCTTAATTTTTACATAGACACAATATCTAATTGCATTTGTTCAAAACTTATATTCCTGAATCCATCTGTAACTTTTAACGAATAGATGTAAATTACAAATAATTTACAAAATCTCAGAATAATCTTTCATATCATTTGCCAGCCACGAGGCATTCACTCGCTGAGCGTACGGGCTTTACCAGACTCTCTAATGGCCGTCGAGGCCAAAGGAACCTGAGTATCACACGTGACGTAAGGGCTCCTCTTTTGTGCCCATACCGCGGAGACCCAAATTCGTCAAGAATTAAAAAACTAAATTTTCTAATTCTAGAAACTACTTAATTTGAACATTGGCAATAAAGACGTAGTCCTTTAAGAAAATGTAGTCGAGAACTTATAAACCATGACTTAATTGAGAATGAGGAAAAATGAGATCTTTGAAGATACGCCACCTTATTCTGTAAGCACTTGCCTTTTAATCTGAAATATATAAAAGAAGAAAAAAAACTACACAAACTATCGGAGTATGTTATATAACAAAAACAAAACTCATCATTGCGACCGCTGAAAAATCACAGGGGTCATTAATGGATATATCTCCAAAATAATTATTTATAATAATAATATTGTCTTTAATTATTATATTTACTATATAAATTATTTACTTACATCGAAAAGAAAAACCTTCACCTTAACCTCCTTCATGTTTAATATTTATTTTTTTAAGATTTTCAAATTTACCGTATTGCAACTAAAGTTCGTGGATGGATAGAGGGATTTTTAAAGTTTTATTTTAAATTAAATATGTTTAAAAGGGGGAAAAAATCTACAAAGTATATGTTATTTTAGAAAGCTTTATGTTTCTTCATATCCAAATATTATCATAATATAACATCAAAAATGCATTCCATTGTTCCTAATTAAAAATCATTTTAAATGCGTTTTTACTTTAATAACTACTTGCTTATCTTGTTCAATAATTCTTTGATTATATGACAAGATTCTAATTATACTATCAATTTCTAGATATCATGTTGTGATATTTCAGTTTATAAGGTCACCACTATTATCAGCTAAAGAATTTAAATATTTTCTTGTGTATATTTAAAAAGATTCCGTAATTATTATAAAGATTTACATTTATCATGCAATAAAAAATATTATAACGAATGGTTTGTTCAAACATCGATTGAACAAAAATAACATATAATGATTCTAGGAATTAAATTAATTTTATATTAGCTTTTAAAATGCATTTCTAACAACAAATTTAAAACCCTAACTTCATTAGAATAACATTTTTTGTTTAGCCTACATCCTGTGTAATTTCATATTACCCATAAGTAATGTCGTTTTTTTGATGCGCCATCTTTAAAATAGTATCCTTCAGTCTGTTAGACAGTAAGGACGTGCTTCTCTTGTGTAGCGGCTACCTGCTCGTGGCCTTTAGGCAAAAAAAATGGTTTCTCTATCCCTCTGGCGACAATAGGAGAAACGTGTCTGTCGGAACAACATCTGCGGAGCTGTATACTTTTTAATAGCATTTGAAAAAGAAAGCGACAGAGGCTACGAAGGATATTTGCGAGATTTACGGTTATGGATGTCAGAAAATGCCAACGATGGTTCAAAAAAATTAAATCTGGTGATTTGTGTTCGGAAAACGAGTTCGAAGTGGACGACCTGTCCAGGCGGATGAAGCAGCCGTGAATTCTGCAATCGAAGACGACCCGATGCTGACCATTGAAAAATTATCGGAAAAGGTCGGTACATTCTGGTCCAGTACTCAAAGGATCCTAAAGAAGTTGGAAAATATTCAAAAAGTGTTTAGGTCCCACACGTATTCACGAGCGACTTCATGTTGTGAAATTTACGTGTGAAAAAATTCAGGATCTTTGATGAGTCACCCTGTTACATCCTCCATACTCGCCGGATTTCGAACCATCTGATTTTTACTTACTTATTTTGTTCTATGGAACATTTTCTAAGAGATCAAAATTTAAATTCCTTAGAAGAGGTGAATACAGCCCTTTCAAACTATTTTCAGTCAAAAACCGCAGAGTTTTATAAGAAGGGCATAAATGATTCGAAAGACAGGTGGCAGAAGGTTATAGATAATATGGGGAATTATTTTGTATAGAAAAAGTTAAATAAAGTACAAGAAATATTGTTTTGAATTTCATTGAAAAAAAACGCCATAACTTAAGGGTATCCCTAAAATAATATATTATACTATTCATTTATAAATAATTTAATGTTTACAACGAAACAAATGAATAATTCTTATTATCCGTGTTTTTAGATGATGATTTTAATTAAATTAATTAATTTAATTATCGCTTCCGATGATCCTTCGGTCTGCGTATTCTTGATAGATGAGTTATACAGCATATTTTTTCAGGCCCGGCCAACCCGTCGATGTCGAGCGCGCAATTTCAGATTCCATCCGCCGTCCGGCCATAAATAACGTTCAGTAATTCCCCGGACATGTGTTTTTCATCCGGATAATTGGATATTAAATATTACTAATGAAAAAATTGTTGCTTATTAACTCGGATGCATTATACGTCGTAATGTATCGATGCCTATAAATTAGCCGGGGCGATGCATTGATTGCCCGTATGCAAGTTTGTATACAGTTTTACCTGGGTCGGGTCATTTTACCTTTTTATGGACCCTTAAATTTATTGAGGGCCCCGGGGCCTTCGGTAGCCGGGCATAGCTCGCCGAGTGTACCGGACAGTAAAAAACTTGTTAGCGTAATATCGAAATCATGCCACAGATGTAAAGTTGACTTTCGATTTACATACGTACGTCCATGGGAGGCTGTGGACAAAAATGAGCCTATTTTGTAACTAATTGGATGATCGGATTGCCTGTGTCCGACATTGGGTACCGCGCCGCGAATAATGTCGAATTACCCTAATTGCCTGTATAAAGATCTTTTTTTTTCGAAAAAAATATCTCTTTCGATTGATTTATTACACGACATCTTAAAATGGTGCTAAATAAAAAAATAATAAATATATTTTGCCTGCATCAAAATAACTTATATTAATATTAGAACCCTATTTCTGAGTTATTATATTATTTAAAAATAAATAATAATTATTTAATAATAAATAATAAAGCCTGTGTCATGATAATGAAGCAAATATTGTATTTAATTATTGGTTTATTAATTTTTAGAATAAAAAAAATGTTTATCCTTATTTTGAATCTAAATAGAATTCAGGATCCTTAAGATTTAGTAAAGGTTTTTTTGCCTGCGGTAATTTTATTGAGAACATCTGATTTTTTTAAACCAAGATTTTTTTTTATATATATCCCAAAAATTCATCGCTTTATAATAAAATTCACACAATGTGAAATATAGTAAGATATAAATGAATATTTATTAATTTAATACTATAACTGTTTTTTTATAACGTGTAAAATTAATACCTTTATATATTCCAAAAACAGCAAAATCGTGTAATAAAAATTAATTTGATGAAAATTTCACCGAAGTTTAATAAAATTTACACATTTTTTTAATTAGTAAAAAAGTGTAAGCTAGATATGATAATTTACTGATTTTTTAATATGGTGTAAAATCAAAACCTTAGCATATACATGTATTTAAATATGCTTTGAAATCGTGCAGCTAAAGTTATTTTGATTCCCAATTTATTGAAACGCAATAAAATTTACATAATTTTTAATACTAACTAATATTAATACAAGAAAATATAACAAAAAGATGGTAATTTATTTATTCGGTGTAACATCTAAACCTTTACATAAACAACACCTAAATATGCCAAAAGCCGCAAAATCGTTCTATAAAAAATAATTTCGTAAAGTAAGTAAGAAATTGTACGATGAATATGATAAAATCGTGTAAAATCAAAACCTTTACATATACACGCATTTAAATATACTAAAAACTGCAAAATTGTGCAACTAAAGTTATTTTCATTCAAAATTCATTGATACGCAATAAAATTTAGACAATTTTTAATACTAACTAATACTAATACTAGAAAATATAACAAAAAATGATAATTTATTTATTCGGTGTAAAATCTAAACCTTTACATAACCTAAATATACAAAAAAAAACCCTCGAAACCTTAGAATAAAAAATAATTTATGATAGAACAGAAAACTCAAATAAAGTAAAAAATAAGAAATATTTTTTTATGTAAACCAGTTTTTTTCAAAAAATATTAAATGTAAAATTTAAACTTTTTCATTTAAATACTGTAGAGAAACATGCACTTATCATTATTATTATTTTAAAAGTATGTATTGCCTTAAGCTATTTTTAAAAATATGATTTGATGAATATGATTAAGTGAATTAAACTTAAAATAATTTTAATAATAATAAGAATATTTAAGATAGATGTGATACATATTTGATTTAAATAAATGTAAAACTAAATGATATGCTATTACTGTATTAATGTACTTACAGTGAACTTATTATTATTATATATAATAATAATAACTTGATTTTACACGATTTTACATTTAAGTAAATTTTATATTTATTTACATTACAATATGTTTAAAAATATCATAAAGTAATGTATTTTACTTTAGTCTAGGATGATATAATAAGTATTTTTTATTACATAATAATATTTATGTTATTTTACATATTTATAGCCGTGTTAAAAAAAATTGTCTTACAATATTAATTTTTATTTTTTATTATTTTACAAATATTTATTTAAAATCGATGCGCGTTTTACATCGTCGATTTGTTTACATGTAATAAAAATTTACAATGTAAAATTGCGATTTAAATCTTCGCGCCGTTAAAGCTAAGGTGGGCGATCATAAAAACCGAACACATTGCAAATTGCGATTACAAGGACAATAAATCCAATTTAGCGTATTGTTCCCGCTTCAATTTTATTTATCGAACGATACAGGATGTCCCGCAATGATATACGACTCCGTGTTTACGACGGCCATATATCTATTATTTATAAATAATAACCGGGCACAAGGAAGCCAACGGTGATACGATCACAGCCTCTCCGCGACTCCCACGAATCATTTGATACGTTATGGCCATTATTTGAATAATTATTTGCACTGTAGTTTTTTGCATATTTTTATTTATGGTGGCCACGCAAAAATTTCCATAGCTTTTGATGTCTTTTTCCGACGGCGGTGTGCATTCGCACTTCCATGGAGCTTCGATAGGGGCAAGGGAGTCTCATCTCCACACTCTGTTCCATCACCTCCACAATCCTCCACACACGTACCCTGGAGCCCTGAAAAAAATGGTAGTGGACTTCACTGGTAATTTGACATCAGTTGACGTAGCCGTCCAAAAAATTATTAAACCCAATTCTTGTTTAACACGGTACTATTAATTACATTTTAATCATTGGGCTTGATTTAAGCAATTAAGACATTTATAGAAAGACTCTCTCTCTCTCTTTTCAAAAACCTCTATATTTTAATGCATTCATTTCAATTTTGTAAAATAATATATAAAAATTAGTTCATTTTATTTACACGGCTAATTATAGGAACCTGTCTTCCGTGTAAATCGAGGGATGGATACAGAGTATAATAATCCAATATTATACTGGTAAAATAATAAAATTTGACATTACTCTAACCGTAGTCGGATTATCAGGGTCAGCTTTGTAATAATGAGTCTATGAAAAAACACATCAACCCTCAAATAACACGGGTTTTTGGCTCGCTTTTAATAACCACGTTATATAAAAAAAAGCGTAAAAAAATCCAGGAGCAATGCAATTTTTGTATTAAAATTTAAAAAAAGCAGGTCTTATGTATCTAAATCTCTAAAAACTGCTAGTGGCTTCAAGACTGTCATGCCTTTTTTGCGCGGTTTTTATTTACGCAGCCTTATATCATTAATTTGGTTCATGATTTATTATATATTTTATACTCTTTTTACGCGCTATAATGATTCTATATTTTATAGATATTAGATAAATTATATATTTTGTATATTAAACTATTTTTTATACACGGTAGATATCTTCCACCAAAAGTGTAAGAATTCGTAGAAAAATTGAAGATTGGTTCCCTAAATTTAAAGAGTTATTTAAAAAAAACCACAGCATTATGGTATAGAACATCGTGTAAAAGAGGTACCCTTAATTGAAAACCCAATTCTATTTTATTTAAGAGAAATATAAAACTAACGACACATCTAATACGTTAGAATTGATATAAATAGAAAGTTGGTTAATTTCTTATTGTTAAGAAATCTGTTATCCACTTCTGTAGTTTTTGTTTCAGAAGTTGTTATACAATTATTGATATTCAGCCATATAAATCTGCAAGTCCCGTTGGAATTTTAAAGCGAGTATTAAGTTGGAATCATAAGTGAGAAAATTCTGTTCCAAGCCTTTGTTAATTAAAGAGGCTGGAATTTAAAAATTTTAATTTTTTAGTTCACCTACCTTTTTCTCCCATTGATTTTTGGTTATTATGCTAAAAAAAATATGTCCTTGTGAAATTAAAAATACTTCGAAATATTCGAATAAAAATATACTATTTGTTACTTTAAATAGACCGTACTATTTTAAAACCGTATAAAAAAGAGTCGAGTGTATGAAAATAAATCTTATAAAAATAAGGTATTTAATAAATAAATATCATCATTTCATCATTTGCCAGCCACAAGGCTCCCAATCGCTGAGGGTATAGGCCTTACCAAACTCTCGAATGGCAGTCGAGGCTAAAGGAACCTGAGTATCACACGTAACGTGAAGGCTCCCCTTTCGTGTCCATACCGCGGGGACCCAAGCCGTCTTGGTACGTACATCTTCTACCTTGTTGGTCTCTGATTTTACCCTCTCGACTGTGTCCAGGCAAGTAGGAAGGGGTTTGTCTCGGTATT
>JAGXCT010031909.1:0-20529 GCA_022495035.1 Philopotamus ludificatus
ACGCCTTTTGGCGTGATTTTGTAGCCAAGTTTTATGAGCCGTTCACGCCTTTTGGCGTGAGAGCCATACCTCCACTTGGCATTATTTTTTCTGACAACGATGCACAATGTAATTCTACTATTTGACCACAGATCATACATACACGGATACACGTGCATGTTAACTTGAATTATCATTATATGAAACCATGCGCCCCCCAGGCTAGATTTGATGCAAAACCTTGCGGCTGATAAAGTGTTAAGAACGAATGCTTTAATCCCTGACAGTCGAAGAGTACAGTCTCGGGGACGTCCAGGAATTCACATATCTCGGCTCACTTATTACAAAAAATAATGAAATCAATTTGGAAGTACCAAGAAGAACCATGCTGGCAAACCGGTGCCATTTTGGACTTCAACACCATCTCCGGTCGAGATTTCTCTCAAGACTAAAATCAAGTTTTACGTAACCCTCATCAGGCCCGTCTTAAGATACGGGTCTGAATGTTAGGCTTTGACAAAACAAGATGAGCGACATCAGGATATTCGGGAGAGGAGGATTCTAAGACGAATATTTGGAGCCGAATCGAGGAGCTATACCGACTATATAAGGATACACCGGTCACATCCGTCGTATCCTTAGAGTGGGACAGTCAGACGCCGAAAAGGCTTATGGTTAACACGCCTTCCTGTCCCCGTAGTTAAGGAAGACCATGGCTGAAGTGGTTAAACAGGAAACTGCATCATTGAAACTTACTGGAAGATGGAGTGACGTGGTGACAGATCGAGGACAAAGTAGAGGAGGTTGTTGTATAAGGTCAGGGTACTACAATAAGGCTGTTGCGCCCGTGATGATGATAGATCACCATTTAGTCACATTATAATATAAAATCTATATCCGGGAAAAATCTATCATCGCCAGGAATCTTTTTTGGTTCATAACTATTAAACATACAATAATCACAATTCTTAGTCAATATATGGAAATGATTTTCGCTATTTTTTCCTACTTCCGCGCACTTTAATATATTGTCCATTTAAATAAATGTAATGTGGCGGTTGATGGTTATGTTTACCCCGGGCATCTACTAACGCCTCGTCTCTGGTATGCAGAAAGGATTTGCATTTAACAGCTGGATCTAATGCAGATGAACACCTCCAACTTGTTCTCCCATCAGTCAATTGCTTCATCTTTACATGCGTATATTTCTTATGCATTACAAGCGTTCCACCGTATCCAGATGGAATGAAGATTACTAAAAAGCGCATTACGACATAAATTAATCAATTTTTAAAACATTAGTAATGATTTTATGGAATATACGATCAATACACATGCATTAAAGGATATGAAATATAACCTCATATAAAATGATGAACAAATTAATAAGTGTTAAATATTAGTTAAATATATATTTAGTAATAAATATTAAATATGGACAAATTTTTATTCAAAAATAATATTTACAGATTATATAAAATATATAAAACACATAGGTGTGACTCAGTTTGGCTTTGGAAAGGTTGTGGAAAGCAAGGAGGTTCTTTTAAGCTTCAAGTATTAATAAAACGATGTCGCGATATGTTTTATTGAATTATAAAAGCTCTCCTCCAAGTCTTTGCACAAAAAGAATAATTTACTAAAAACTACTGAGATGGATAATAAAAATCTCCGATTGCTAAAAAAATTAATAGAAATATTTAATTGGTAGAAGTAAAAGGTTTTAATTGTGTCAGTAGAAATTTTCTATCGGATTCTGATATATATGATCTCATCGTCTTGGACGGCTTTTACATATTTCGGTGGATCGTGGTTGTGTGCCACAGTATTCTTCTTAATTATATATCCATTTCTGGTGGCTACCACTGCTTTACAGAGACTAGATGAATTGCATGTACATCTCCAGCGAATTTTGTTGTAGCTGGTATTCGACTTGATCCTCGAGTATGTATACTCTTCATATAATAGCAGATTGTTCCCGAAACGCGACTTTATAAATTGTACTATAAAATAAAATAACAGATTATTAATTTGAGGATATTAAATTTGCTTAATCCATAAATTTCGATCATTAATAAAATCACTTTTTTACTATTAAAAATATTTATTTATCAAAAATACATGTATTCAATCAATAATAAACAAACATTTTTTTCTTTTATATTTACAAAAAATATAAATATTTAAAAAAATAAGTGTTATTAGATAATAATAAATAAAATGAAAAAATGTCATGTGCGCGATCGCGCTGAATAGGTTAAATCTGAATTATGAGAATTCAACCTGATTCGCGCAGTCAGATATTATTCTAGCCAGGGGGTGAGTGTTAGTCAAATCAAATTAAATATTGGTTTTATCAACTATACTGCAACAGGGCAAACAAACTACCACTACCGCCGAATATCTTAAAAGTTGGATTATAGCATGTCAGCCCGGCCCTCGTACAATGTTACAGCTCAAAAAAATATTTAATGATATGGAGAATCATATCAATATATTAAGGGGACCGAAAAGTAATCAAAATTTCTTCGATGAGCTCATTCACAGTTGGTTTGTGTTTTTAAGTTTTGTTATTATGTTAATGCTATGAATGAAAATTTTATTTCTCGGTTAATTTTTTTTCCAAGGTGGAAAGATTTCAAGGCCAACAATAAAAGAAGCACAATAATATGGGGATATTCTAAAACTAAACTAGTCATCGGTTGTTTAAAAATGGAAATAGGAATCCCAAAGATGTCGCACGAAAAGGACGACTCCAAAAATTAGACGATAATATCCTGAATCGCATTAGAAAATTTTACAGGCAAGGAATTTGGGTTCCTCAAGAATTGACGGAGACGGTGTTCGATCAACGGCGTACCATCTGCGCGTCTCTTTTGTCTCGGTATGAAGCCGATCCGTTTTTGCGGCGAATTGTAACTGGAGACGAGAAGTAGGTGCTATATAATAATCCTGTATGAAAAAAACAATGGCTTTCTTCAGGAAAAGTACCTGTTCCTACCTCTTAACCATCACTAACAATAAAGAAGGTCCATGTTTGGGCGTAGTGGGTTTTTCTGGAATTATGGACTATGAATCGCTTGAATCTGGTCAAACCGTTACAGCGACAGTTTATTGTAAACAACTCGAGCAAATGAAACAAGAGCTCATAAAAAATGATATATTTTGGTCAATAACAAAAAAAAGATCCTTCAAGACGACAACACGAGACCCTACGCCGCAAAAATAACACAGGAAAAAATAAGGGATCTTGGATTGGAACTTTCATCTGATCCACCCTATTTATCAGATCTCGCGCCGTCGGTTTGCCACCTTTTCAGATCGTTAGAGCATACATTAAGAGGTAAATAATTGAATAATGTTAGAAAATTGAAAACGCACTTGGAAAAGTTTTTCAATGAAAAATCGATGGAGTTTTTTTTTAAAAAGGGAAACAAACAACTTCTTTTACGCTGGCCTAAAGTCTTAAAATATGATGAGAATTATTTTGTTGATTAGTTATTAAGGTTTTTTTAATAAATAAATGTTTTACGCCAGCAAAAAAAAATATTACTTTTTGGTACCCCTTAATATTAAAAAAAATCAAAGATATTATAGCCCGTTTGTCAATTTCTAGTGAGGTGTATGATTGCGAAAAATGCGATTCGCGTGGTAAAACAAGTAATAAAAAGGATTTTCTGTTTCTTTCAAATAATGGTGTACACTGTCGTTTTTAAGGCTTCTATTTATTTTTTTTCATACTTTTTTTTATCCTTTTTCATGCTATTTTAATTCGATAAAGGATTGAAGCCAAAAGAAACTACTAAGACCGACTGGGAAATTTATGGAACGTCTTAAAAAATGACATAGATGGTTCAAAAATAAGAAAATAGATTATGAAAGAGAATTAAACGATAAACTAAGATTAGGAAGACCTCTAAAATTGGGTAATGCCGCTTTAAATTCGTTGGTGGAATCAGACTCTCGCAAAACCATAAAGGATTATCAATCAGCTGTCCCTGTCAACAGTACAAGACCATTTTAAGACGATACCGACGAAATAAAGGTTAATCATCTGTTCGTTGCTCTTATCTAGGTATGAGACCGATCCTTCTCTGAGTAGGATTGTTATTGGTGAGGAAAAGTGGGTGCTGTAAAACAACCTAAAGAGTAAAAAAAAACAATGGCTTTCGTCAAAGCAAGTACCAGCTTCAATCCCTTAACCATCATTAACCTTGAAAAAAAAACTTCTTTGGGTTTAATGGCATATTATGAGTGGAATTCATTATAAATTATTAAATGCTGGACAGACAGTTACAGCCGAAGTTTATTGGCCACACGCGGCAAATATCAGAAAACATCAGGGAATTTGAATAAAAAATACTACAGCATTATATTACATTATCATATTTTTAAAACTTTAGGGCATTACTTATAAATAAAAATTTTACTTCAGTAAAAGACGTAAAAAATCATCTGTATTAATTTTTTGATAAAAGAAAATGTTTTCAGCCAAGTATTATTATATATCATCATCATCATTTGCCAGTCACAAGGCTCTCACTCGCTGAGGCATGGACCTTGCCAAACTCTCGCACGGTAGTCGAGGCCAAAGGAACTTGAGTCTCACACGTGACGTGAGGGCTCCTCTTTCGTGTCCATACCGCGGGACCCGAGCCGTCTTGCTATGCGGTGTTTTTTATAGCATTTCCTCTCTTGCCATTGCTGGTACTTCGACGTACATCTTCTACCATGTTGGTATCGGATTTTACGCTCTCAACTGTGTCCAGGCAAGTAAGAGGGGGTTTGCCTCGGTATTCGTTTGTTCTCTTCTCTAAGGCGTTATCTGTTTTTAACGAGTAACGAGCGACCACACACGCACACCTATATAGATGTACACAGGCATACATATGCACATCTGCCCAAAACGAGTCTCAAGTAGCCGGTCGCAAGTGATTATTAGCCCTGTCACGTACAGTAATCCTTTCATCATGGGAAAGACCTCCTGTGAGAGGGGTCCTCAAGAAGGAAGAGGAGCGGAAAAGTATCGAGACTTGTAACTGATTGTTGGTCAAATTAGATTAGGGTTTACCTTCCCAGGGTATAATGGCTCTGTGGTGAGAAATCCGTTAGAGACCAGATTTATTTATGCACACAAGGATATGTGTACAGCAACATGTACATATTTTTGCACTGTTTTGTTGGGTATTAATCAAAGTTCAATTAGGCCCCTAGTCAACTCTATGCAGGGTTATATATATATATATATATATTATATATATATATAATATTTGCATAGTGTTTGTTAATTTTTTCCGCGAATTTTAATATATTGTCCATTTATATTAAGGTAATGCGGCGGTTGATGGTTATGGTTACCATGAGCACTTAGTAAAACATCGCCTTTGGTTTGGATAATGGATTTACATCTAAATGCTGAATTTACTGCAGATGAACATCTCCATTTTTTTCTTCCATCTCTCCATTGGTGAATTTTCACATGCGTATATTTTTTATACATTGCAAGTGTTCCACCACCGGATCCAGAAGGGATGAAGATTACTAAAAAAAATGCATTACGTCATAAATTAATCAAAATTTAATACATTTTAGTTAGAATTGAATGGAATATACAATGAAGACACATGTACGAAGGGATATGAAATAAAACCTAATATTAAATAGACGAATGTTTATTCAAAAATAAAATTTACAGATTATAAAAATATATATAACACATTGGCGTGACTCAGTATGGCTTTCGAAAAGCTCTGGGAACCAGGAAGATTCTTTTAAGCTATCAAGTATTAATAGAACCATGTCGCGATGTCTATGTGGACGTCTACATAGATTTTATTAAATTATAAACAGCTTTCGACCGAGTCATACCCACAAAATGATTAACACACTAAAAACTACTAGAATAGATTATAAAAAACTCTGATTGGAAATTTGTACTAGCAACAGTTAATTAACTTTAATATAATACTATATATAAAGAAAAAACAAACTTGAACCTAAATTTAACACTTTATGAGCCGTTCACGCCTTTTTGCGTGATTTTGTAGCCAAGCGTTATGAGCCGTTCACGCCTTTTGGCGTGAAAGCCATATCCCCACTTCGTAATCAGAAAAAAATGCCATGCACAATGTAATTCTACTATTTGACCATTCTAAAAAGTTGATTTGATGACTTTTACCATTCTAAAAAGTTAACTGCTTGGGTATAAAAATTTTGGGAACCCTGTTCAGAAAAATACATGAATATCGTGCACGTAAGCATTTGCAACATTACCTGAAAATTTCATGTTTATACGCGTATGAATTATACAGTTATGGGATTTCTTATAAAGGTCTTAATATTTTAAAAATTTCTTCAAAACCATGCGGCCCCTAAGCTAGGTTTGATGTAAAACCTTGCGGCTCATAAAATGTTAATAAAACACTTAAAACTATAAAATAACCGCAAAGAAATAAGAACTTAAAAAAAATATATGAAATAAGAACTTAAAAAAAATATATAGAATTTTTTTTATCAGATTTTGACATATATTGTCTTATCGTCTTGGATGGCTTTACATATTTCGGTGGATCGTGGTTGTGTGCCACAGTATTCTTCTTAATTATATATCCATTTTCGGTAGTTACCATTGCTTTACAGTGACACGATGAACTGCATGTACATCTCCAACGAATTTTGTGGTAGCCGGTATACGACTTGATCCTCGAGTATGTATACTCTTCATGTAATAGCAGATTGTTCCCGAAACGCGACTTTATATATTGTACTAAAAAATAAAAAAAAATAGATTACAAATTTGAGGAAACTAAATTTGCTAAATCAATAAATTTCGATCATTAAAAAAAACACTTTTTTACTATTAAAAATATATATATATTCATACATACATTTTTCAAATACATTTGAAACATTTATTTTTTATTTTTTTAAGAAATTATTTGTAGAAAAATAGTTTAAATAAATTTAAAATAAAATCGATTTAATCATGTTTAAATCGTTTTTAAAAGAAAACTGAATTACGACGGTCAGATATTATTCTGGCCAGAAGGTGAGTGTTAGTCAGATCAAATTAAATATTGTTTTATCAACTATACTGCAACAGGGCGACGCAAGACCACACACAGAAAAAAAATCAGGGAGTTGGATTTAGAAGTATTAATACTACAGTATACACCTTATAAACCAGATATAGCGCCTACAGATTATCATTTTTTTAAATCTTTAGAACATTCATTTAGAAATAAAAATTATACTTCAATAGACGTAAAAAATCACTTGGATTAATTATTAGTGTTTGTAATTTTTTTGTGTGAAAATATAAAAAAAAAAACTTGAATCTAAGTTTAATATAACACTTAAAACTATAATATTACCGATCGTTTAAAGATTAAAATGATCGTACTAAGCAAAGAAATAAGAACTTAAAAAAAATATATGAAATGTCAGTAGAATTTTTTTATCAGATTTTGACATATATTGTCTTATCGTCTTGGATGGCTTTTACATATTTCGGTGGATCGTGGTTGTGTGCCACAGTATTCTTCTTAATTATATATCCTTTTTCGGTAGTTACCATTGCTTTACAGTGACTCGATGAATTGCATGTACATCTCCAACGAATTTTGTTGTAGCTGGTATTCGACCAGATCCTCGAGTATGTATACTCTTCATACAATAGCAGATTGTTCCCGTAACGCGACTTTATAAATTGTACTAAAAAATAAAATAATAGATTATAAATTTTAGGAAATTCAAGTTGCTAAATCCATCATTAAAAAAAACACCCTTTTAGTATTAAAAATATTTATTTAAACATACTTTTCAAATACAATTGAAACATTTATTTTTTATTTTCTTAAGAAATTATTTGTAGAAAAATAAATTTAAAATAAAATCAATCTAATCATATTTAAATCTTTTTTAAAAGAAAACAGAATTACGACGTCAGATAATATTCTGGCCAGAAGGTGAGTGTTAGTCAGATCAAATTAAATATTGGTTTGATCAACTATACTGCAACGGGGCGACGCAAGGCCACACGCTGCAATAATCACACAGAAAAAAATCAGGGAGTTGGATTTAGAAGTATTAATACTACAGTATCCACCTTATAAACCAGATATAGCGCCTACAGATTTTCATTTTTTTGAATCTTTAGAGCATTCATTTAGAAATAAAAATTTTACTTCAGTAGAAGACATAAAAAATCACTTGGATTAATTATTAGTGTTTGTTATTTTTTTGTGTTAAAATATAAAAAAAGAAAACAAACTTGAATCTAAGTTGAATATAACACTTAAAACTATATAATATTACCGATCGTCTAAAGATTAAAATGATCGTACTAAGCAAAGAAATAAGAACTTAAGAAAAAAATATGCAGTGTCAGTAGAATTATTTTATCAGACTTTGATATATATTGTCTTATTGTCTTGGACGGTTTTTACATATATATCGGTGGATCGTGGTTGTGTGCCACAGTATTCTTCTTAATTATATATCCATTTTCGGTAGTTACCACTGCTTTGCAGTGACTCGATACTACATCTCCAGCGAATTTTGTTGTAGCTGGTATACGACTTGATCCTCGAGTATGTATACTCTTCATATAATAGCAGATTGTTCAATAACGCGACTTTATAAATTGTACTATAAAATAAAATAATAGATTATAAATTTTAGGAAATTCAATTTAAATCCATCATTAAAAAAAACACCCTTTTAGTATTGAAAATATTTATTTAAACATACTTTTCAATTACAATTGAAACATTTATTTTTTATTTTCTTAACCCTTTGAAGTCCAGTGTCCACACGTATTGGACATCATTTTTTTACTGGCAGGTCCAGTGTCCACAACGTGTGGACATTTTTTACAAGTACTTTTAAAAATATTCTATGGCGATTTTAGTATTTTTTTTTAAACTGTGAAAGGAATTAAATGTTCTAGAAGGAATAATATTGCTTTACTACTAAGAAATAGACTATAGAATTGTTTTCTGGAAAGTGAAAAAAAATGTTTGGATTTGGCCAATTTTGTCCACTGTAGGTATAATGCTAGCTACTTCCAGTCAGTATTCGACAACCCCGGGACTCATACTGATCGCGATATTAGTTTATCATCCTACTATTCGAATGCACCACAGCTAATCATCGACACCGTAGACAAAGCTCAAATGACGTTTGCTTTTGGAAAATTAAATTCCAAACGATTTTTTGGATCCGATCTTATACCTTCTTTCGTTCTAAAAGCATGTCAAGATGAACTAACTGAGCCTCTTCGTCATATTTTCAACCTATCGATAAAGTCGTCCCAGTTTCCAGACTTGTGGAAAAAAAGGAGATAAGTCGAATGTCGCCAATTACAGACCAGTGGCTGTTCTATCCGGACCTGCCAAGTTGTTTGAGATGATTCTGCATAAATACATATTTAACCATATTGAGTGTAGAATTATCAATGAGTAACATGGATATCCTCCTGGACGCTCAACAGACACAGGTCTTCTTGGTTTTTCAAAGTTTGTGTCTAAGTCGATCTAAGATAAAGTCGTTCATGCCAGACTCATTCTGAAACTAGACAGTTTTGGGTTATCGGATAATCTCGTACGCTTCTTCTCGAGTTACCTTTCAGAGAGGAAACAATATGTGAAATACGACTCCCAAACGTCGTATACATACAATACACCTTCCGGTATTCCACAGGGATCAAATTTAGGACCTTTATTATTTATTTTATTTATAAATGATATTCATCGGGTCCTTCAATGTAAATTTTCACTTTTCGCAGACGACTTAAAAATATTTCGATCTATTACTTCAGTGGAAGATGCCCTTTCGTTGCAGCTGGACATTGATTTAATAGCTGCACAGTTGGTCAATACTAAATCGTCTTCCATTAAGTATTGGAAAGTGTCAAACAATGACATTTTCTAGATCAAAAGAGCCCATCATATTTTATTACAGTCTTGGGAGCGTAACTCTTTCTAAGCAATCGTCTGTTAAAGATCTGGGTATTTTGTTTGATTCTAAGTTAAAATTTAGTTTACATGTATCGGACGTGTGTATGAGATCGTCAAGAATGTTGGGCTTCGTCTTGAGAAATTCTCACCACGCACGTAGCACCTTAGTCATACGAGTGGTATACGATGCGTGGTTCGGAACTTGCTCGAATCAAGTTCCATTATATGGGCGCCTTATGACGCCTCAGATTCCCTCAGATTAAGAGAGATACAGAAGAAATTTCTTAGATATCTCTACATGAGGAGTTTGGATTCTACCCAAGTTTATACCCCAGCGCATGGGTACAGGGCTGCCTGGGTTATGTAACCCTCGAGAAAAGAAGATCGATTTACTTGGCAAAGCACTTCTTCAAGCTGTTGGTTGGCGCAGTACATAACCCCTTTGTACTGTGCGAGTTGCCCTTATGGGCGCCACCTCACTACCATCGAGCACGTTCACGTGTGCTTTTTCTTCCGCCAAAGGCGAGGACAGGCTCACTCAGAAACTCTCCGGTAGCCAGAGCTATTACTCAACCATTTGGCCGAATATGTGGATATATTCGATGTCAAATATAGCCGTTTTGTTGATATCCTATATGAAATTTTATAATTCTTTTCTTCAATTTATTGTAATATATGTTGTTGTTGTGTTATATATTTTTCTGTTGTGTTATATATGTAATATATGTTGTTGTTGTGTTATATATTTTTCTCATGTATTATTATGTGTTATGCGTGATTGGCGAACTGGGTCATTCTGTAATGCCAATCACGCATTGTCTTTAAATAAATAAATAAATAAATAAAAAAATAAATAAAATCACAATTTCAAACAATAGTCTTTGGAGAGCTGTGGCACCGTGAACATCTCATATTTGTGAAGTTATCTGACATTTGTTCTTTTTATGTGTTCGTATTCTTTTAATATTTTCTCGAATACGATTTTTCCAAATTTTTTGGGCTCTTCATCTGGAGACATTAAAAGATCCTAGTAGGGATCTAAAGACACGGACAAAAAGAGACAGTAATTGTCTAGACTACCTGAACCAAAAGATTTTTTTGGAAAATTATATCCCACGAAGTGAAATCTTGCTGTTGATGACTCAACCGTGGGATTTAAAGGGAAGATGGGTTTTATTGCATATAATCCCAAAAAACCTACTAATTGGGGGTTTAGGATTTACGTCCTACCAGCTACATGTACAAGTTACATATCCACATTTGTACCATATTACGGCGACATTACTACACAAGATCTTATCAGACTCGATTTGACGTTCACAAGACAGAATGGTTTGCATTTATTTAATAATTTGCAACAGGTGACCCTGGAAATAAAAGGTTACCATATATTCACGGACAGATTTAACACTAATCCAAAGCTTGCTGGGGAACTTTTAATAAAAAATTGTTACCTTACCGGTACCATAATGGTAAATAAATAAGGTTTACCAAGGGATATAAAAAACACAAAATTGGCTATTGGACGAAAAGTAGCTTACCGCTAAAAAGATACACTTGTGTTAGCTTGGCGAGATAAAAGAAATGTAACGATGCAAAGCACACGTCGGCATCGCAATTGGTAAGGAGAAGAGCCAGGAGGACCAGAGAGCCAGGAGAGCCAGGAGAGCCAGAAGAATAAAAAATATGGGAGAGTAGACACTGCTGATCAATTGTAGCAAATCATATTGACTTTCGTACGGAAGTCATTTAAAATGGCGAGGAAACTTTTTTTTTGGGGTTTGGAAACCTCGATTGTAAATTCTTACATTCTATACAAGAATGTGAGAAAAATGAACGAAAGAAATCCCCAAGTCGCATTAAATTTCGCCAAATGTTGACGATGCAACTCATTGGGAATTTTTGTGCAGCCAAAAAGACAGATACTAAACGATGGATGGAAATCCCCACTATATATATGATTCGACCAAGAACAAAGATTGTATGGTGTGCTGGCATCGTAATATTCCAGGTAAAAGAAGACGAACATCATTATATTGTGATACTTGCGAGAAAATTCTTGGCCTTCACCCTGGAGATTGTTTTAAAAAATACTACACTTTAGGTAATTTCTAAAATTAATGTTTATAAATTAGTATTAAATATATATTAATACCATCATTTGTATTAAATACTTATTTTATTTATTTATTTTACCTAATTTCCTTAATTTTTACCATAAACATTTTTTTTCATTAATTCATTGAAAATGGCTTGGACCTGGTGGAACACTTTTGAAAAAAACCTTTGGACTGCAAAGGGTTAAGAAATTATTTGTAGAAAAATAAATTTAAAATAAAATCGATCTAATCATATTTAAATCTTTTTTAAAAGAAAACAGAATTACGACGTCAAATATTATTCTGGCCAGAAGGTGAGTGTTAGTCGGATCAAATTAAATATTGGTTTTATCAACTATACTGCAACAGGGCGACGCAAGACCACACGCTGCAATAATCACACAGAAAAAAATCAGGGAGTTGGATTTAGAAGTATTAATACTACAGTATCCACCTTATAAACCAGATATAGCGCCTACAGATTTTCATTTTTTTGAATCTTTAGAGCATTCATTTTGAAATAAAGTGCTTCAGTAGAAGACATAAAAAATCCCACTTGGATTAATTATTGAGTGTTTGTTATTTTTTGTGTTAAATATAAAAAAAGAAAACAAACTTGAATCTAAGTTTAATATAACACTTAAAACTATAATATTACCAATCGTCTAAAGATTAAAATGATCGTACTAAGCAAAGAAATAAGATTTTAAGAAAAAAATATGAAGTGTCAGTAGAAATTTTTTATCAGACTTTGATATATATTGTCTTATTGTCTCGAACAGTTTTTACATATTTTGGAGGGTCGTGGTTGTGTGCCACAGTATTCTTCTTAATTATATATCCATTTTCAGTAGCTACTCCTGCTTTACAGTGACTCGATGAACTGCATCTCCAACGAATTTTGTTGTAGCTGGTTTTCGACCAGATCCTCGAGTATGTATACTCTTCATACAATAGCAGATTGTTTCCGTAACGCGACTTTATAAATTGTACTAAAAAATAAAATAATAGATTATAAATTTTAGGAAATTCAATTTGCTAAATCCATCATTAAAAAAAACACCCTTTTAGTATTAAAAATATTTATTTAAACATACTTTTCAAATACAATTTGAAACATATTTTATTTCTTAAGAGAAATTATTTGTAGAAAAATAAATTTAAAATAAAATCGATCTAATCATATTTAAATCTTTTTTAAAAGAAAATTGAATTACGACGTCAGATATTATTCTGGCCAGAAGGTGAGTGTTAGTCAGATCAAATTAAATATTGGTTTTATCAACTATACTGCAACAGGGCGACGCAAGACCACACACAGAAAAAAATCAAGGAGTTGGATTTAGAAGTATTAATACTACAGTATCCACCTTATAAACCAGATATAGCATCTACTGATTATTATTTTTTTAAATCTTTAGAGCATTCATTTAGAAATAAAAAATTTACTTCAGTAGAAGACGTAAAAAATCACTTAGACTAATTATGAGTTTGTTCAATTTTTGTGTTAACAAAAATTGTCATTACTTTCCGGTTTATCGTGGTATCCTTTTAGGTTCATAACTATTAAATACGTATTAATCACAATTATTACTTGTAATGAAATGATTATTTCTGCGCACTCTAATATATTGTCCATTTATATTAATGTAAGATGGGGGTTGATGGTTATGACTACCACGAGCACCTATAAACACATCATCTACGGTATGGATAGTGGATTTGCATCTAACTGCTGGATTTATTGCAGATGAACATCTCCATCTTACTCTTCCATCTCTTCTTTGCTTAATCTTTACATGCGTATATTTTTTATGCATTGCAAGTGTTCCACCACCGGTTCCAGAAGGGATGAAGATTACTAAAAAAAACGCATTACGTTATAAATTAATCAAAATTCAATACATCAGAATTGTATGGAATATACAATGAAGACATATGCATTAAAGTATACAAAATACAACCTAATATTAAATATCCACAAATTTTTATTAAAAAATAAAATTTACAGATTATAAAAAATATATATAACACATTGGTGTGACTCAGTTTGGCTTTGGAAAAGCTCTGGAAACCGGGAAGGTTCTTTTAAGCCTTCAAGTATTAATAGAACTATGTCGCGATATCAATATGGACGTCTACATAGGTTTTATTAATTATAAAAAGCTTTCGACCGAGTCTTTCACAACAATAGATAATAAAGATATCCGATTAATAGAAAATTGAATAAAAATATTTAATTGGTCTTCTAGAAGGCATTCTAGCATTACAAATGAAAAAATGTGATAATATTAGTAGATTCTTTATTTATATTCACCGAAAACCTGATTTTTAAAAAAAATAATGATTATTAGTAATGTGTATAAAAAATATGAGATATTAAATGAATTTCTATCGAATTTTAACATATTTGATCTCATTGTTTTGGGAAGTTTTTACATATTTCGGAGGGTCGTGGTTATGTGGCGAGGAGGGGGTCTTGGAAACGCATCCATTTTCGGTATACATCACTGTTCTACAGTGATTAGAATTGCTCGTGCATCTCCAACGAATCTTGTGGGCATGGGCAGTCTTCATCGCTGTGTAAGTGTACCCTTCGTACCACAACAGATCGTTGCCGAAACGTGACTTTATGAATTGTACTATAAAAAATAAAACAAAAAAAACATTTTAATATAAATAATAATAAAAATATTTAAAAAAAGAATGTCGAGGAGGAGGACCACCGTTGAATTGAAGCAACTGACACAATCTTTCATCAACAAAGCCATTCACTACCGACATACGATATTTCGTATTTTACTAGTTGGATGAAAAATGCATAATAAGAGGTATCGATCGGTGATCCCGAGAGAGTTGAGAGAGTTTTGGAAAGATTACTTTACTATCTTTCATTGCATATCTTTCCCATAGAAAAATGAACTCAGAAGAAATTGTGGCCAGAAGTGGCTGAAAGGGATGTAGGATATTGTCTCTTTAGGCAGGTTCATGGGTCTGGGGATGAGAGTGATGTGGAAGTGTTAGTGGAAGGGCACAGGGAAGAGTCGACGAGTAAGGAGCTCCAAGAACTTGAAAAGGGGGAGCACAAGACTAAGATAGATACACTATTTTTATACACTCTTTATTTAGGCTCAGGGGAGGAAATGGAAGAAGTACCTATTTTAGTACCATTCCATTAAAGCCCAAACAAGCCGAAAACAGCATTGTTTAGAATGACTAGAAAACATCACATCTCTGAAACATCCTGAGGGCAAAGTAGAAGCAAAATTCGTTAGATATATTTTAGTATACGTTTAGTTATCAATGACGTATTCTGATATGCATAAGTACAGTCTACCCTCCTATAACGCGAAGATAGGGACCACGCTATTGAAAACCGCCCTATAGAAGACTAGGCACCTATATGAAATTTAGGGTTAGGTTTTTTAATTGTATTTTGTACAATCACCCCTTCTATTATGTTTCCTCTTAATCGCTGTTTTCTACAAAATACCTTGTCAACCAAAGAGCATTAACATTTATTTTTCTCGGCAATGTATTATATATTTATGATATATGTACAATCAATCCCAGATACGTTCCAAGAAACAAACGCGTAAATCGAGATAAATTCAAGTTCATACAAAAATTAAAAGGTAGGTTCCAGAAAGTAAAAATCCGCGTAAATCGAGACTTCGAGTTCATATAAAGTAAGGGGATAGGTACCAGAAAACCGCGTAAAACGAGGCATAAAAAAATACAATTTTATTAAGAAATAGATTTAATAAATCGACATTTAAATTTTATAACATCTCTAATGAGGTATATTTAGAACTGATCAGGGATCCGGAGGTGACACTCTTCCAGCAGTTATTTCGTTTTTTTTAATTGTACGAACAGTAGATTCATTCAGTTTATAAGCTTTTGCAAGAGATGCAAAACTTACAACAATATTTGACGTACTGCGGGGTTACAGACGTCTAGTCGGTGTAGAAGTGGGAGTAATCTGGTACGTATGCATTTGAGTGACACTTGCCACAAAATATGTTTGATTTCTTAAAAAAAATATGGTTTTTTCTGACCGCGTAAAATGGGTACCGCGTAAATCGAGGGATTGGTGTAATTGACTTTAAAAATATTAGCATTTTGTAGAAAACAGCGATTTAGACAAAGCGTTATTAATTGTTGTTTGAAATATGTGATTTGACATGAAAATTTAGCGTTTTGTAGGAAACGACGATCTAGAATATGGCACTATAGGGGGGACTGCCGCACACGCCGCTCTATAGCAGGGATTATATACATATAGGAGGACTGATTGTACATTGAATTCTTATTATATTTTTAGCTGTCAAATAGTTTTCATGTTATTGCCCAAAACCATACCGTGTGATGAATAGACCTCCGTATTAGCCAGAAATAACCCCCAACAACAACTTCCTATTCCAGAGAAAACAAAAAAAAACAAGAAAAGACCATATTTTAGCAACATTGATGATATAAAGACAAAATCGCGAAATAAATTAAATACCATACCGAAAATTGCGTTCCCAGAAGTGCTACGAGAATTGGAAAAAGTACTAGTACAAAATTATGATATATTTGATGGGAATAAAATTATGTAATAAAAAACGACTCAAAATAAAGATAAAAAAAAATATAAACATAAACAGAATTAGATGATATAATACTCACAGTTTTCATTATTATTTAAAAATAAAATAAAATATCGATAAAGATTCAACAATTAATATATTATTATAATCATATATCACACAACAACATTAAAAATATGCTAAAACATACGGTTTTTCACAAATTCATTTATTTTTTAACAAACATATACTATCATTGCCATATAATGACATAAATACATTGCATCAATGTAAAAAATATTTAAGGCAATCGGGTAATCACAATAGGGTAACTATGTAGTCAATATATAAAAATTATCTTTTTTAACTTAATAGTGTATAGTTAAATATTTATATAATATAACAAACAATATGACTATAAAATTCACAACCGGTTTTTTATATCAGTCGATCATTCGAAGCGCTAGAATAACAACACGGTCTTCAAGTATTTGAATAAATATTGATTAATTTTTATGTAAAAAGCTGTCGTATAAAATATGCTATTATTATTTCCTATTAACCTAGCCGTGCCGATGGGGTATATTTGAGACCCCAAGTTTTATAATTTTTCTAAAAAAGTCTAAAGAATAAATATTAATAATCATTGACCTTTATTGTCCGCAATTGAGCAAAAAAATATTGTTTTCCAATGACACGGGTGCGATGTTTTTTATCGCTCTAATTTTGAATTTTTCTACTGATTTTTCTATTACTAACTATTTTTATTCATAGAGTTAATATTTTTTTTAAATGTCAAGTTATTATGGAAGAATTTATCAATTCTTGAATTTTTTGGGGTCTATTTTCATACAAAATAGACCCCATCGGCCAGCGGCGTTGGTTTCGAGCCGTTGTGACGGATCGGTTAACCCAGTAAAAATATATAAAATCCAATAAACAAATATAACAATTTTAAAACAATCCAAATCGGGCAACACCGGTTGTGAATGATTTAATTAATAAATTTCACAAACATTATAAATTTAATTTAATAGGAAGGATTCGTATATTTATTTATTAAATGGTAAATAATTGTATCTACTATTAAAATTTCAGTCTTTCCGAAATTTTCACCCAAAAAAATTGGCGCGTCGATGGCGCCATATAAAAAAAAATTAGCATAAATTTCAACAATAAAATTTAACACGTTCACGACTAGCTGTGTTATATGCAGAAACGAATCGGCCAGGCGAATAAATTTTAGGACCCTGTAAAATATTAACCCTGATACGTCCCCGTCAGTACATCGAGGCTAGGAAAACTGTGGACAGTGATTATGGACGAGCATCGATTTGATGATCAGATCTCCATCCGTGTAAATCATAGCCCTACATCTGGTCTGGTAGCGTTTTACGCATCGCCATAGCACGTGACCTCTTGGCGTGGTCCTCTCTTTTTGGAATCTGAATCCGCCCATTAATATTACGCGGTTCCCTTGGCGCGACAATCCGAATTCGGCAACTGAAAATGAAAAAAATTATAACGGTGGTAAAGCGTATAAAAAATAAGCACATAACTTTAAAAAAAACAAGCACGAACAAAAGCAATAATTGAAACAGTGCATTCGCAAATTCTTACGTCATTAGCGGAGTAGTCTGATTATGATTTCGCATTGATTTTGGAAAATTAAAACGACACATTATCTGAGTAAAATGTATTTTTGATCATAATTGGGATTACAAAATAAAAAAAAACATAATTTCTGAGAGAGTAATAGCTTTTCAGGATAGAGATGATGCAAGGAAGAAACGATAACACTTTTTTATTGTCATTGTTTTTATTTATTTGACGATGGATATATGGCATTACAGTAAATCAGCCAACTACCCATACAAATTCGATTAAGATTTTTTTAAATGCTGGGATGAGTAGTGGGACTTTCACAGACACATTCTCCCTGGCAAGGATTTATAGATTCGCCGAAAGATTAACAGTTATTAACGTGTATCATCAGTGGCGGATCAAGTCAAGTGGGGGCCCCAAGCGGTAAAGAATTCGGGCCCCCAAAACTCAAGTTATAAAAAATGTTTCAAGAAAACCCTTATAATATTTTTTTATTCACGGTTTAAAATTTCGTGACACAAACCTCCTCCACAGATTCCAGGTTAATTTCTTTACGAGGATTTTGATTTTCGGGCCCGAATAGCAAACTTGATATTTTAATAATATTCTTTGGAATGTACATTTTAGAACGACATTTATTTTTAAATACAGCGTTCTATAGCGTTCAGATAGAAACTACGCTATAGAAAAAGACGCTATAGAAATTTAGGCACCCATACAAAATTTGGGGTTAGGTTCTTTTAATTGTATTTTGCGATTAGAAGCAAATCAAACATTTGACCCATTATTATATTTTCAATGACCTTGTACGTGTTTTGTTGGATAACAATAGCTCGTGCCTAAAGGCGCAAGGGGGTATTGACCTAGCATATTTCTTCCAGTTTTTTAATTCGCTACAGATGTGCCAGAGTTCAAAGGGACAGTTTTTTTTAGTTAATTATTTTAAAATGCTTTAGCATATGATGAATAAATAATAAAAAGGTAAATATAAATTATGAAACCTTTTCGGAAATGTTTTATTTATGATACATATTAATATAAAATAAAAATATATTAACAATAATTGAAGTAAGAAAAAAATGGTGATTTTTTTAAATTGGGTTAAGTGCACGTACATATTTAAAATGCACATTAATAATATATTTACGAAAATTCAAATTTCAATGTCAAAAAACCGCCGCAATAGCTATAGAAAAAAACGCTATAGAAGTGAACGCGATAGGTGAACGAGGATTGACTGTATGATTTAATTAGTATTTTTATATTTATTTCATTTGTCTGCGATTTAAACAAATGCCAGGGGTATTCAAGATTAAAGATCTCTAGCTTACTATTATATATTATTATTATTATAATTACAGTGAAATTCGGTTTTACGTTTTTGAAGGGACTGATAAAAAAAACGTAATTAGATGGAAAACGTGGATTCGGTGCACTGTATTTGTATTATTGTATTTGTGTAAAATTGAGACAAAAATAAATGTTACAAAATATTTTCTCGACTAGACCCAAAAACCCTATTGATTAAAATTGAAATAAATACAGTATTTTCTTAAAGAGATATTTGGACAACAAAATTTATTTTTTTGGTATATGGAAGCCTGATGAAAAAACATTTTTAAACCTTGGGGCCCCTTTCGGAGCCCCTTGGTATCCCGAGGCCCCACACCGCCGCTTACGATTAACCCGCCACTGACACTAGTTGTACCGAATTGTACTTATACCTTTGCGTCGACTCCAACTCTGATCCACAATTCGACTCCGACTTCAACTTCAACTCCAACAACAAATTCAAATTTAATATTTTCCCAACAATTAAAATAAATATAGTTTTTAACATGTATGGCGTATTAAAATATTTATTTAAATAATTAAGCTGATGGTATATTTTGACGATAAAAATTAATCATTGTCAAAAACATACACACATCAGTGTAATAATATCATATAAAAAAGATTTAATTATAAAAAGCTTAAACTAATAAAAAAAATGTCGCCATTTTTAATATAAATTCAAATATAAAATCTTTGGTTAATAAAAGATAATAAATCGACTATATCGATTCCAAAATCCATTGAATTCTGTTAGAAGATAGTCTAAAAAAATATATTTGAAATATATGGAGAAGAAAATGATTAAAATATCAGGATAAAAATTAGCAAGCTTAACGTAGAAAATGACGAAAGATTATTAGCAGAAAATCTCAATAATATTTTTAAAGGGAACAATCTTCACGAAAAATACAATACAAATATTAAAATCAAATTATTCATTAATAGTGATTAAAGATCCTTTATCCAGATCTATTTCTC